>JAWMAR010002358.1:0-143194 GCA_036785375.1 Leucoraja ocellata
TGTTCTTCCTAATATGAGAACATCGTCCAGATAGGCCACTACTAAATGTTTTAGTTCTCTCAATTTTTTCATGGCCACTTTAAGAATTTTCGTAAATAGTCTGGGAGCTGTCGTTAAACCATTGGGCAAAGCTCGGTACTGCCATAGCTGGCCCCTCCAGATAAATTTCAGATATTTAAAGTAATCTTTATGAATGGGTACAAAATAGTAAGCATCTTTGATATCTATGCTTGCCATGTAGTATCCCTTGGAGATCAGTTGTCTGGCAGTGACAAATGTCTCCATTTTGAAATGTTGATACTCAACAGACTGATTGAGTGATGTCAGATCAATAATAATGCGACATCCACCATCTTTTTTGGTTTTGAGAAAAATATTTGATACAAATTCTTGCGGCTCGTGTGTGGTCATTTCTATGATGCCTTTAGCCACGAGCCGATCAAGTTCAGCTTGTCCTTCTACCTTCTCAACTGCCGAGGGAAGGAACACCCTTTGGGGCATGTGCTGAACTGGCGGTTCTACGCCTGGTTTGAACTCAATTTTGTATCCACTAATACTGTTGAGTATAAACTGATTGTTAGTAAAGGAGCACCAAACATGCTTGAAGAACCTCAAACGTCCCCCTGTTAATACTACACCCTTTGTCTGTGTATGTTGACAGGAACCAGACCCACCTACCTCCATGTTCACTTGTGGGGTCGTTTTCGGTGGGTCTGGCCCAAGGTTGTCCGTGTTGGTGCTGCGGTGGGGCGGCGCATCTTCCCACGGCTCCGCCCTGGGCCCCGCTCTAAAAAAGAGCACTGGGGGTAGTGGGAGGCGGTCACCAGGCTTTCACCAGCTCGGTATCTGCTGGTGGCTGCCGAGGCGTGCGGCCAACTGGGTGTCTTCACCCTGCTCGGTCCTGGCCCTGCCCTCATGAGGCCTACTGGTTTTGCCGCCTCTTCCAACTCCTTGAGCCTTTTGGCCAGATCCGCACCAAATAGCAGCGCCTGTCGTTCGGGCGCTGGAGCTTTACAGAGGCCGGCATATGTTGGGTTGAGGGCAGGCCTGATGTTGTCCCGCCGTAGGTTGTTTAGCTCATACGTGGTGCTGCACATCAGTGCGAGGGCATCCTGCTGGGGTATGGTCAGGTCTTCATCCCCAACGGACCGAGCAAAGGCGGTGACGGCTGCTGAGTGGAGCTTCAGGACTCGCTGCATTTTGACCTCCTGAGCCCTTATTTGCTGCCCCAGCTGGTTCCAGATCTGCCCGTTCACCGTCTTGACCCTCAGCGCCTCGCAATTTTCTGGCGCGATGTAGTTGTCAAGGGCCTGCTGGACAGCCTTGTCCTGCAGCGGGTTGTTGGACAGCCTGTTTATAGTTGCCGCCATTCTGGGTGGCAACACCATCCCAGTTGTTGGTGGCGCCGCATATCGGCCCACTACACCCAGTAGCTCTTCTTCCGGCACGCCCGGTATGCTGACGATATCCTCCGCCTGCCCTTGGGATAGGCCAGCCCAGTCCTGGCCTCCCTTACTGCCCTCGAACATAGAGGGTACAGAAGGGTGTGGAGAGGAGGAGGCCAAAGCCCGTCCTCCTGGGAGATGCCGCATCTCCTCGTTTATCATACGCTCGAGGAGCTGCCTCATGCAGCTGATCCGAGCGTCTCCCCTTTTCGGTGGGGGAGAGTGTTCCCGTTCCTCCGATTCATTGGAGGACACCGGCCGGTCGGTTTTATGTGTCGCCTTCCTCCCTGTGCGGGGCGTTGAAATCTGCAGCACTGGGGGCGGCTCGGTGTCGGGTGAGCGGGAGCGTTGAAAAAGCTCCTCCGCTGCGAGAGGCTGCCGTCCCGCTATGGACCCGTCCTCGGGTGGAGTAGGGCAGGCAGTCCTCCTGGCTGGTCGCTTGCGAGAGGCCATTATTCTCTCTAGCGCGACACTGTAACAAAAAAGGCACTTACCTGAGGTCTCGTCTTTATGCTGCAGCTGGAGAGCCTGGCTCCAGCTGCTGCCGCTGTTGCACTGCTGACGTAATGCCGCGCCTGCGCGCTGGGTGGGTTCTTCACGTAGTCACTCACGTGACTCCGAAGTAAAATTGTCATCCCAGTATCAGAAATGCAGTACATTACACATTCAGTCTGCTGCAACTACTGAATACAGTCTGCGAGTTCTTACACTATAACGCATGCACCAGGCAGAGTTATCATTACTAAGCATTCTGATTGGCTAACATGCAATAGCCAATCTACATCTCCTTATCATCTAGTAGAAATGAAAAGCAACTAAGGCACTTTAAACAATAATCTGAGGGAATATAGTGAGGTCAAACAAAATCACCGTAACCGGTGGGTGGCCTACTGACCCGCCCGGTCCTTGTGCGGTAGGGGGCTGTCTCATCACCCTTTCCCTCCGAACAGATGGGGAGTGGGGTTGGTAATGCCGCAGGTGACCCGATGGGCCTGTGGGGAGAGACCGCCATGGGGGAACCGGGGGTAGACGGACGAGGGGAGCCCTGGGTACCGGATGCAACAGTAGATGCAGGGGCAGACCGACACAGGGAGTGTGTGGTGTTGGCCGCAACAGTGACGGAACGCCTGCAAGAGGCGTCGGTGTAAACACGAGCGGTGGGGCATCAGGACCCACAGGCACTGGACGAGGTTCCTTCACTGGAAGGAGGTGTTGAGGGTGTGTGAGTGTGGGGGTGATGCTGTTGTGTTGAGGTCAGGGTCAGGGTGGTGCTACTGTTGTCAGGGTATTGGTGGTGTGATGGTCAGGGTGGTGGAGGTATAGGAGGTGAAAAGGGTAAGGGTGTGGGAGTGTGAAGGTGTGGGAGGGTGTGGGAAGGTGCTGCTGTGTCGGGATCAGGAGGGGTCAATAGACAATAGGTGCAGGAATAGGCGATTCGGCCCTTTGAGCCAGAACCACCATTCACTGTGATCGTGGCTGATCATCCACAGTCAGTACTCTGTTCCTGCCTTCTCCCCATATCCTGGACTCCGCTATCTTTAAGACCTCTAGCTAGCTCTCTCTAGAAAGTCTCCAGAAATTGGCCTCCACTGCCTTCTGGGGCAGAGAATTCCACAGATTCACAAGTCCGTGTGAAAATGTTTTTCCTCATCTCCGTTCCGAGTGGCTTACCCCTTATTCTTAAATTGTGGCCCCTGGTTAACGACTCTCCCAACATCGGGAACATGTTTCTTGCCTCTAGCATGTCCAAACCCTTAATAATCTTAAGGGCCTGTCCCACTTGGACAACCTAATCCACGAGTTTAAAAGACCCTAGACGAGTTGATTAAAATGTCACAGTTGTGTTGACTCGCTGAAGTAAAAGACCTCCTACGCCCATGTGTACGACCTCCTACGCCCATGTGTACGACCTCCTATGACCCCACTCGACCTCAGTCTTCCACACCTAAGACCAACTACGACTAGCTATGAGTGGAAAATGATCACATGATAAAATTATGTCATGTTTGCATATTTTTTTCTTGGGCCAGTTACGGACCTACGACTATCTACGACCACCTACGACTGCCATCACGACCTACCTTCGACCTGCCTACAAGTAAATATTATTAATTTTTTCCATACCGACCTTTTTTTAACTTGTGGCTGTTTTTTAATCATGCTGGAAAAAACACCGCGACCTACCTGAGGCCACAAGTACGCATAGACCACTCACGAGCATGAGGAAGAGTTACGAAGACATCCTACGATAATGCTGTGAGTATGAGTCAAGGGCAAACTCGGCAGAGGTCGCCAATTAGGTCGTGAAAGTGGGACAGGGCTCTATATGTTTCAATAATATCTCCTCTCATCCTTCTAAATTCCAGAGTATGCAAGCCCAGATGCTCCATTCTATCAACGTATGCTATCCCAGGAATTAACCTGGTGAACCTACGCCACATTCCCTCAATAGCAAGAATGTCCGTACTTAAATTTGGAGACCAAAACTGCACATATTACTCCAGGTGTGGTCTCACTACTACAGCTGCAGAAGAACCTCTTTGCTCCTATACTCAACTTCTCTTGTTATGAAGGCTGTCATGGTATTCGCTTTCTTCACTGCCTGCTCTACCTACATACTTACTTTCAGTGACTGATGAACAAGGACTCCCAGGTCTAGTTGTACTTCCCCTTTTCCAAACTTGACACCATTTAGATAATAATCGTCATTTCTGTTTTTGCTACCAAAGTGGATAACCTCTCATTCATCCACATTAAACTGTATCTGCCATGCATCTGCCACTCACCCAACCTGTCCAAGTCACCCTGCATTCTCATAGCATCCGCCTCACAGTTCTCACTGCTACCCAGCTTTCTGTCATCTGTAAATTTGCTAATGTTACTTTTAATTCCTTCGTCTGAATCGTTAATGCATATAGTAAATAGCTGCGGTCCCAGCACCGAGCCTTGCGGTATCCCACTAGACACTGCCTGCCATTCTGAAAGGGACCTGTTAGCCCTACTCTTTCCGTCTGCCAACCAATTTTCTATCTAGGTCAGTACCCTGCCCCCAATACCATGCGCTCTAATTTTACCCACTAATCTCCTATGTGGGACCTTATCTAATGCTTTCTGAAAGTCCAGGTACACTACACCCACTGGCTCTCCCTTGTCCATTTTCCTAGTTACACCCTCAAAGAACTCAAACCGATCCGGCTACTGCTATCCAAAAGCTGTTTCATCTTTTATAGTCAGAGTGAGGCTATTGTGTGGAGGTGGGGATCAGGGAGGGGAGGTGAGGGTGGTGCAGGTTGGAACATGGTGGTGGTGCCCCAGTTGTCACGGTTCCTGTCTCCACCCCCGGGGGGTTGGAACCGCGACACAAACTAACACTCTAGAATGTAGCATTTTGAACGATGCAGACAATGAGCAGCGGCACCGGGGGGCGGGACATGAACACAGACACAGACAGACGGCGTTGGAGGAGGTTGTGTCTGGTGTCAGCTCAGCTATACCCTACCCCCATCTACCATCATCTATTATACTATACTATAGGTGCAGCGGGGTCAAGCGGTGACCAGAAGGGGAGTGGGTGAAGTGGCCACGCTCCCGCTCCTTGTTCCTGGCGCCGCGGCGAAGCGTCTGCTGCTCAGACCCCGCAGGGACCATCACTCGGTGAGTCTGTTTGTCTGTCTGTCTGTCTGTCTGTCTGTCTGTCTGTCTGTCTCTCTGTCTGTCTGTCTGTCTGTCTGTCGTGTCGGTCCCTGGCCCCACACAGGTGACCGCTCCTCCCGGTGCTGGGGGCCCTGCGGACGGGGACAGCTCCCAGCCTCACCCCCTTGACTGCCTCCCCTTAAACTCCGACCCACGACTAGGGTAGAGGTGAGGAGTAGGGGAAGCAAGCAGGGAGAGGGGTTATGGAGGGAGGAAGGGAGTGACTGAGGGAGTGAGAGGTGATTGGCCTGGTATACATGTAAATTGACCCTAGCCTGTGTGGGATAGTGTTAATGTGCGGGGATCGCTGGTCGGCATGGACTTGGTGAGCGGAAGGGTCTAGTTTCCACTCTGTATCTCTGAAATAAACTGAGCTAAACTGAGGTGCAGTGTTGTGGGAAGCTTTGCCAGTTGTCACGTGGCCTGTGCCTTGTGTTGTCTGAGATGTTATCTGCTGTTTGGGTACAGGCCTCGCATGTTGAGTGGAAGCAGTGTTTGCCCTGCAGCTGGTGCTGGCTGGCACCAGCCGGTTGAAAAACAAAAACGCGCAGATGCTGGAAGTCCGAAATGAAAACGGGAGACGCGTTGTCGGCTTTGCAGGTCTGACCCCATTAATGGGTCAGGTCACCGACCCTCCATTGAAAGAGACATAAAACAGAGAAACAGGCCCTTCAGCCCTACTCCTCGTCCATGCTGACAAACGAGTCTTCCCAGGCTGCCCACATTTGCCTGTGTTTGGCCCATATCCCTCTAAACCTTTCCAAATCCGTATCCCTCACCAAACATCTTTTAAACACTGTAAATCACTTCCTCTGGCAGTTCGTTCCATGTCCCCTCCACTCTCTGTTGGAAAGGTTGCCCCTTAGGTTGCCCGAAAAATCATGCCACTGTCACCCTCGCCTCTGTGCCCTAGTTGTAGATTCCCCAACAATAGGTGCAGGAGTAGGCCATTCGGCCCTTCAAGCCAGCACCGTTGTTCAATGTGATCGTGTCTGATCATCCACAATCAGTACCCAGTTCTGCCTTCTCCCCATATTCCCTAACTCCTCTATCTTCAAGAGCCCTATCTAGCTCTCTCTTGAAAGTATCCAGAGAACTGGCTCCACCGCACTTTGAGGCAGAGAATTCCAAAGACTCACAACACTATGTGAAAAAGTGTTTCCTCATCTCCGTTCTAAATGGCTTACCCCTTATTCTTAAACTGTGGGCCCTGGTTCTGAACATCTGGAACATGTTTCCTGCCTCTAGTGTATCCAAACCCTTAATAATCTTAGGTTACACAGAAAAGCTGGAGAAACTCAGCGGGTGCAGCAGCATCTATGGAGCGAAGGAAATAGGCAACGTTTCGGGCCGAAACCCTTCTTCAGACTGATCGGGGGTGGGGGTGGGTGGGGACAAGAAAGGGAAAAGGAGGAGTAGCCAGAAGGCTGGAGGGTGGGAGGAGACAGCAGGGGAGCTGAGGAAGGGGAGGAGACAGCAAGGACTAACAGAATTGGGAGAATTCGATGTTCATGCCCCGGGGGTGTAGACTCCCCAAACGGAATATGAGGTGCTGTTCCTCCAATTTCCGGTGCTGCTCGCTGTGGCCATGGAGGAGACCCAGGACAGAGAGGTCGGAGGCGGAGTGGGAGGGGGAGTTGAAGTGCTGAGCCACCGGGAGGTCAGCTTGGTTATTGCGGACCGAGCGGAGGTGTTCGGCGAAACGATCGCCCAACCTCCGCTTGGTCTCACCGATATAGATCTGCTGGCATCTAGAGCAGCGGACGCAATAGATGAGGTTGGAAGAGATGCAGGTAAACCTCTGTCGCACCTGGAACGACTGCTTGGGTCCTTGAACGGAGTCGAGGGGGGAGGCAAAGGGACCGAAACGTTGCCTATTTCCTTCGCTCCATAGATGCTGCTGCACCCGCTGAGTTTCTCCAGCTTTTCTGTGTAACCTTCGATTCTCCAGCATCTGCAGTTCCCTCTTAAACACTTAATAATCTTATATTTTTCAATAAGATCCCCTCTCATACTTCTAAATTCCAGAGATTACAAGCCCAGCTGCTCCATTCTCTCAGCATATGACAGTCCCGCCATCCCGGGAATTAACCTTGTGAACCTACGTTGAACTCCCTCAATAGCATGAATGTCCTTCCTCAAATTTAGAGATCAAAACTGCACACAATACTCAAGGTATGGCTCACTAGGGCCATGTACAACTGCAGAAGGACCTATTTGCTCGTATACTCAACTCCCCTTGATATGAAGGCCAGCATGCCATTCGCTTTCTTCACTGCCTGCTCTACCTACATACTTACTTTCAGTGACTGATGAACAAGGATCCCCAGGTCTCGTTGTACTTCTCCTTTTCCAAACTTGACACCATTTAGATGATAATCGTCCTTTCTGTTTTTGCTACCAAAGTGGATAACCTCTCATTCATCCACATTAAACTGCATCTGCAATGCATCTGCCACTCACCCAACCTGTCCAAGTCATCCTGCAGTCTCATAGCATCCTCCCCACAGTTCGCACTGCCACCCAGCATTGTGTCATCTGCAAATTAGTTAATGTTACTTGTAATCCCTTCATCTAAATCGTTAATATTTATTGTAAATAGCTGCGGTCCCAGCACCGAACCTTGTGGTACCCCACTAGTCACCGTCTGCCATTCTGAAAGGGACCCTTTAATCCCTATTCTTTGTGTCCTATCTCCCAACCAATTTTCTATCCATGTCAGCACTCTAACCCCCAATACCATGTGCCCTGCCATGTGCAGGGTTGGTGTGTAGGATGATAGCAATGTGTCCCCCACCCCCTCCCTCTCTGGGCCAGTGGGCAGGGTGCCAGTGCCCAGTGCAGGGCTGCCCCTCATACTGTGTTTCTCATTGTTCACAGTCAGTGCGGAAGACTGGCAGTGCCGTGCTTGGGCTGAGACTCGGGGTGGTGGTGCTACGGTGAGGATGTCTCACCGCAGTCCCTGTCTGGCCACCAACGACTACTACCGGCACAACGACGACACCTCCAGCAGCAGCGGCGGCTCCAGCAAATCCGGCGCTCCCTCTTACATGGAGACTCCCGTCAGGTACGTCTCTCTCTCTTGTCTCATTCCCCCACCCCCTCCCTCTCGTTCTTTCCTCTCTAAGCTATGCTCCTTTCTAACAGTATAGATGCAGCCTCCACCCTTGTACCTCACTCAGGGAGCTGTGTATCACAACTGCAACTCCCTCCCCCCTTCCTCAGCACCGCCTCCCAACTCCCAATCCCCCCCCTCCCCCACTCCCTCCCTCCCATTCCCGCATCCCCCCAACCCCAACTGAACCTTTCCCTACAGGAAAATGTTCTGGACAAAAACTCGAGGAAAGTTCCAACAGCCTCTTCTTTCCTGCTTGGAATCTCAGGTGGAGGATGATCGGATGTAGGGTATATCTTCCAAAAGGCCAAGGGCAGGGTTGCCGTGCCAATAAGTTGTTGATGAAGCCATTCGGTTGATGGGCTCATGAAGGATGTTGGAGGGAACGTGAACAGGGGCTGCCTGACTCACTGAGTTACTCCAGCACTTTGTGACTTTTTTTTATAAAGCTGCATCTGCAGTTCCTTGAGGATGGAGAGAGAGAGAGAGAGTCATGATATTCCTTCCCCATGTGAAACAATCTTCTCCCCCTCCCCCCCCCCCCCTTTCCCAGCTCTGACAAGCGACTGTCTCCATCCCTCCCCCACCAAAGTCGCACCAGCTCCTCATTCTCACTTTGCAAATGGCTAACAATGGCCAGTTTCCTTTATCATCGTTACTTTTTTGCTTCTCTTTCGCAGTCCTGGTCTGCCTCCGTCCTAAATCGTTGTCCTTTATATTTTCAGGTTGCACAAGAAAAGGTCAAACAGCACGAGGCCGGGACCTGTGCCTGGTGTCAAACGTTCACCGTCCAACAGTTCAGTCAACAGTCTTGAGTAGCTACATCAGCAACATTAGCAACGTCAGCAACGCCTCCAAGTGCTCTCAGCACTCTCATCGCTCTCTTCACCTCAGCAGCAGCAGCGGCTGGCAGGAGCCCATCGGTACATGTCCAGGGAGGGCAGCGCGGGGGGTGGAAGCAGGGCACCGGCACATTTCTTTAGTCAGAGGCTGATGAATCAGTGAAATTCATTGCCACTGAAGGCTGTGGAGGCCAAGTCAGTGAATATTTTTAAGGCAGAGATAGACAGATTCTTCATGAGTACAGGGGTTACGGGGAGAAAGCAGGAGAATGGGGTCAGGAGGGAGACGTAGTTCTGTCATGATGGAATGTCAGAGTAAACTTGATGGGCCGAATGGCCTAGTTCTCCTCCTATCACTTATGACCTTTTGACGTCAGTGTTCTTAAAGCCTTAACCTTTCCCTCCAACAGACTGGTTCAGGGCTTCTCCTTGGTTTAAAGTACCACGATCACTGTTGCACATCAGAGACTCGTGCTGCACTATCTCAGTTTGAGTTGGAAAGGAGCCCTTTGGCCCAACTAGTCAGCACTGACCAGCGATCATCGCACAGCTGCTGTGAGACTTTGCCAATCCTGTCGGGTGTTGGGAGGCGGGCGGGCGGACAGGAGAGGGGCGCACTGCTGCTCTGCTGTGGGGCCTGTGTGTGGTAACACACACGGTTCAGTTACTGTGGGGAGCGCTGAGTCGGGGTCTGGTGCCCCCTGGTGGTGGGAGGTGACCGGCACCTAGCTGCAGTTACTGAGAGGCCAGGGATTGTACCTTCCTTTATAGGAAGGAACTGCAGATGCTGGTTTACACTAAAGATAGACACAAAATGCTGGAGTAACTCAGCGGGACAGGCAGCATGAGGTCATAAGTGATTGGAGCAGAATTAGTCCAAGCGTCCCATCGAGTCTACTTCACCATTCAATCATGGCTGATCTATCACTTCTAACCCCATTCTCCTGCCTTCTCCCCATAACCCCTGACACCCGTACTAATCACAAATCTATCTATCTTGCATTAACAATATTCACTGACTAGGCCTCCACAGCCTTCTGTAGCAAAGAATGCCACAGATTCACCAACCTCTGACTAAAGACATTCCTCCTTATCTCCTTCCTAAAGGAGCGTTGTTTAATTTTGAGGCTATGCACTCTAGTCCTCGACTCTCCCACAAGTGGAACCATCGTCTCCACATCCACTCTATCCAAACCTTTCACTTTTTGGTAAGTTTCAATGAGGTCCCATTCATTCTTCTAAACTATAGTGAGTACAGGCTCAGTGCCGTTAAAAGCTTTTCTGGAGAGAAAGAATGGGTGAAGTTTCGATTGAGACCCTTCTTCAGACTTAGTCAGGGTAGAGGGTGATTTGGAAGAGTAAGGTGTGAAAACAAGAGATCAAAGGGGGCAAAGATGAAGGAAAATGTAGAATAGATCATTGTTAGCTAGGGGAAGGTGACAACGAAGCATACAAAGATAAAATATAATCAAGAGGACAGTTAAACTGGCCGGAGAGCTAGGATGGTGGAGGGATGGAGAGGGAGGGAAAACAAGGGTTACTTGAAGTTAGAGAGGTCAACATCATATGGTTGGGTTGTAAGATGTCCAAGCGAAATATGAGGTGCTGTAATATTTTCCTGTGATTACTTGCCTCGGTAACCTGTATCTGGCATCCAGCAGTCACAGGGCCATCCAGCTTTGAGGACAGCTACGAAGAGAAATTCAACAGAGCATACGGCAGGATGAGGATACTGACTGCGTCTTCCACTTCTTCCAACATCTACTTGTCGTCCACATCTGGCTACTCCTTCCAGGATGAGCTGCAGGGTAAGTGGAACGTTCATCATCTCCACCCCCCACGTCCCTCATCCTGAACAACTAACATGCGGCACGTTGCACTATTGGCACAGAGGACACACTGGCTGGGTCTGGAACAGAGGCTTTAGGGAATTCATATTGAAGAGGGGCAGCTGAGCGGGCACCTACTGTGGTGGGTGGATGAGTGGGTGGGATGTGTTACTAGGGTGGGGACAGGGTGGGTGGGAGATGTTACTGGGGTGGGGACAGGGTGGATGGGAGATGTTACTGGGGTGGGGACAGGGTGGGTGGGAGATGTTACTAGGGTTGGGACAGGGTGGGTGGGAGATGGTACTGGGATGGGGCAGATAGATGGGGGCAGTTACAAGGCATGGACAAGGTGGGTTGGTGAGTGGAGGATGTAACCAGGGTAGGGACAAGGTGTGGTGGGTGGTAGTTGTTGGTCGGGCACTGGGTGAATTGGGGATGTTGCTAAGGTGTGGACAGGGGGGTGAGTGGAGGGTGGGGGTGGGGGGTGGGGTATGCGTGGAGGATGTTGGATGGGTGTGGGGGTGGGGTGGGGAGGGTGAGCGGAGGGTGTGGGGGGTGCGGGGGTGTGTGGAGGATGTTGGGTGGGTGTGGGGGTGGGGGGGGTGGGGGTGTGTGGAGGATGTTGGGTGGGGGTGGGGGGGATGTTGCTAAGGTGTGGACAGGGGGGTGAGTGGAGGATGTTGGGGGTGGGGAGGGGGGAGGGTGAGTGGAGGGTGTTGGGGGGGAGGGTGAGTGGAGGATGTTGGGTGGGTGTGGGGTGGGGGGGTGCGGGGGTGTGTGGAGGATGTTGGGTGGGGGTGGGGGTGGGGGGGAGTGGAGGATGTTGGGGGTGGGGGTGAACACCCCATTGCTGGGGCAGGGTGAGGTTGAGTGGGCTATTACAAGGTGTCGGGACATGGGGTTGGTCTACGTGCTGTTACTGGGAAGGGGGTGAGCAACATGTAAGCGGACTGACGGTGAGGCGGGTAAATGGAGTGGATGGGGTGTGAGGGTCCGTTACTGGGGCAGGTGAGGGGCTGTTAGTGAGGTGGGCTGTGGGTGGGTGAGTGGGCTGTGGACTGGCACTGGGCAGGAGCTGAACGTGTTGTACAGGATTGTAGATTTCCCAAATGCTGGGTTACATCAGGGGGACTGAGCTGTTATTTGGGGCAGCTAATCACCATTCATTCACACACATCCACACACACATATGTACACACAAAAAAACTAAAACATAAAATAGGGTGCTGCCATTTGACGATAGAAACTCCCCGTACATAGCGTCTGTTCACCAAGGTGTGGAAAGTGATGCAGCTTCTGCTAAAGAGCATCGTTCCACTGCAATCTCCAGCTTGTATCAGCAGCAACACCCTGTGTATCCATCCACTTTAAATCATTAATGTATCCACTTCCTGCAGCGGTTTGGAGAGAATATTCTGCATCCTGTCAGTATTGAATCTGTGACCTTTGTTTATTGATCCCTCAATAGCAAAACCTTTCTCGTGTAGAACCCTGCTACAATCTTTAACATTTGATAGGTCATCTCTTTTACCTTCCCTGTTTTGAGAGGACTCCTAACTTTTCCAAATTACTCTTTACTGTAATTCTAGACTGTCTAAATCAATTCTTCGGCTTGAAGTCTGAAGAAGGGTCTCGACCCCAAATGTCACCCATCCATTTTCAGACAGAAATGCTGCCTGACCCGCTGACTTACTCCAGAACTTTGTGTCTATCTTATGGCTTTTGCTATCCTTCCTTTAGTTCAGTTTGGAGATACAGCGTGGAAACAGGCCCTTCGGCCCACCGAGTCGGCACCAATCAGCGATCCCCACACACTAACAATTGAGTCGTGGGCCAATCAGTTGCATGGTGCTTTTGTGAACAGCAGCACAAACATTGGGCCACATGGCCCTTTGAACATTGTAAACCTTGAGAGAGAAATTTGCGTTGTTGACATCTTACTCTTCTTTCCCACCCCCCAGGTTTGGCTTACCTTGAATTGTTCTCTCCCTTTGCCAAGCTGTGGGGCTGGATCTCGCTGCTGTCTCCAGGTACCTGCATTACTAATCTTCCCTCTTCTGTGGTCCATGGCCCCAAAACTCTGCTCCAGTCAACCAGTGCCCTGCTGATACTGGACCCAGTGGGGAGGTACAGCCCGCTGCTCTCTCCTTAAACTCCCAGGGTTTGCACAAGGCCTGGTCCCCAGTGCTGTGTTGTTGGTGCAGCCTAGGACCACAGTCAGTGCGGGAGGAAGCCGCCTTCCAGCTTGGTACTCCAGTGTGTTCCCTCAGCCTGACTGGATCACTCACTGAGATGAGTGGTGAGTTGCCCAGAGGACCATAGAGTCAAGAGACGACTGACAGTCAATGCTCGGTTACTCGATCCCGACTGAAATCATCTTGTAACACCTAAGGGTTTGTGTTCCAGGGTCACTGGGGCGATGAAAGAATAGGATCTCCTTTAGATTTCCCCAGCTGTGTGGCACCGAGGATGCTTTTGAAATGTAGTGTGAGGTGGTGGCTCATGGCCAAGCTCGCACACAGCATTGTGGTGATGAGCAGATGCCCATGTTCAATAAATCTAGATTTCTCTAACTTCAAGTAACCCTCTCTCTCCGTCCATCCCCCTCCTTAGTCGTTGTACTAGTTTCACTGTCGTCCTGGTGAGTTTCATTGTGTGTATCATTCGTTAACACCGAGCCCACAGCCAACCAACAATGGACCCTTTCCTTCATCATCGTAACTTTTTTGCATATCGTTCATTCATTTGTCCCATATCTCTCTACATCACCGTCTATATCACTTGTTTCACTTTCCCCTGATTCTCAATATAAAGAAGGGTCTCGCCCCAAAACGTGGATGAACTTGGAGCCTGGATTGACACCTGGAAGTATGATGTTGTGGCGATCAGTGAAACATGGTTGCAGGAGGGCTGTGATTGGAAACTAAATATTCCAGGATTTCGTTGCTTCAGGTGTGATAGAATTGGAGGGGCAAGAGGTGGAGGTGTTGCATTGCTTATCAGGGAAGATATTACAGCAGTGCTTTGGCAGGATAGATTAGAGGGCTCGTCTAGGGATGCTATTTGGGTGGAACTGAGAAATGGGAAAGGGGTAGCAACACTTATAGGGGTGTATTATAGACCGCCAAATGGGGAGCGAGAATTGGAAGAGCAAATATGTAAGGAGATTGCAGATATTAGTAGTAAGCACAAGGTAGTGATTGTGGGAGATTTCAATTTTCCACACATAGACTGGGAAACACATTCTGTAAATGGGCTGGATGGGTTAGAGTTTGTAAAATGTGTGCAGGATAGTTTTTTTGCAGCAATACATAGAAGTACCTACTAGAGAAGGGGCAGAGCTGGACCTCCTGTTAGGAAATGAGACGGGACAGGTGGCAGAGGTATGCGTTCGGGAACAGTTCGGGACCAGTGATCACAATACCATTAGTTTCAATATAATTATGGAGAGGGTCAGAACTGGACCTAGGGTTGAGATTTTTTATTGGAGAAAGGCTAACTTTGAGGAGATGCGAACGGATTTAAATGGAGTAAATTGGGACAGTTTGTTTTATGGGAAAGATCTGGAAGAGAAATGGAGTACATTTAAAGGTGACATTTTAAGAGTACAGAATCTTTATGTCCCTGTTCGGTTGAAAGGTAATAGTAAAAATTGGACAGAGCCATGGTTTTCAAGGGAAATTGGATACTTGGTTCGGAAAAGGAGAGAGATCTACAATAATTATAGGCAGCATGGAGTAAATGAGGTGCCTGAGGTGTATAAAGAATGTAAAAAGAATCGTAAGAAATAAATTAGAAAAGCTAAAAGAAGATATGAGGTAGCTTTGGCAAGTAAGGTGAAAGTAAATCCAAAGGGTTTCTACAGCTATATTAATAGCAAAAGGATAACGAGGGATAAAATTGGTCCATTAGAAAGTCAGAGTGGACAGCTATCTGCAGAGCCAAAAGAGGTGGGGGAGATATTGAACAATTTATTTTCTTCGGTATTCACCAAGGAGAAGGATATTGAATTATGTGAGGTAAGGGAAACAAGTAGAGTAGCTATGGAAACTATGAGATTCAAAGAGGAAGTACTGACACTTTTGAGAGATATAAAAGTGGAAAAGTCTCCAGGTCCGGACAGGATATTCCCTAGGACATTGAGGGAAGTTAGTGTAGAAATAGCAGGGGCTATGACAGAAATATTTCAAATGTCATTGGAAACAGGAATAGTACCGGAGGATTGGTGTACTGTGCAAGTTGTTCCATTGTTTAAAAAGGGGTCTAAGAGTAAACCTAGCAATTATAGACGTGTTAGTTTGACGTCAGTGGTGGGCAAATTAATGGAAAGGATACTTAGAGATAATATATATATAAGCATCTGGATAAACAGGGTCTGATTAGGAACAGTCAACATGGATTTGTGCCTGGAAGGTCATGTTTGACTAATCTTCTTGAATTTTTTGAAGAGGTTACTTGGGAAATTGATGAGGGTAAAGCAGTGGATGTTGTATATATGGACTTCAGTAAGGCCTTTGACAAGGTTCCTCATGGGAGGTTGGTTAAGAAGGTTCAATGGTTGGGTATTAATGGTGGAGTAGCATGATGGATTCAACAGTAGCTGAATGGGAGATGCCAGAGAGTAACGGTGGATGGTTGTTTGTCAGGTTGGAGGCCAGTGACTAGTGGGGTGCCACAGGGATCTGTGTTGAGTCCACTGTTGTTTGTCATGTACATCAATGATCTGGATGATGGTGTGGTAAATTGGATTAGTAAGTATGCAGATGATACTAAGATAGGTGGGGTTGTGGATAATGAAGTAGATATTCAAAGTCTACAGAGAGATTTATGCCAGTTGGAAGAGTGGGCTGAAAGATGGCAGATGGAGTTTAATGCTGATAAGTGTGAGGTGCTACATCTTGGCAGGACAAATCAAAATAGGACTTACATGGTAAATGGTAGGGAATTGAAGAATGCAGGTAAACAGAGGGATCTGGGAATAACTGTGCACAGTTCCCTGAAAGTAGAATCTCATGTAGATAGGGTGGTAAAGAAAGCTTTTTGTGTGCTGGCCTTTATAAATCAGAGCATTGAGTATAGAAGTTGGGATGTAATGTTAAAATTGTACAAGGCATTGGTGAGGCCAATTCTGGAGTATGGTGTACAATTTCGGTCGCCTAATTATAGGAAGGATGTCAACAAAATAGAGAGAGTACAGAGGAGATTTACCAGAATATTGCCTGGGTTTCAGCAATTAAGTTACAGAGAAAGGTTGAACAAGTTAGGGTTTTATTCTTTGGAGCGCAGAAGGTTAAGGGGGGACTTGATAGAGGTCTTTAAAATGATGAGAGGGATAGACAGAGTTGACGTGGATAAGCTTTTCCCACTGAGAGTAGGGTAGATTCAAACAAGGGGAGATGACTTGAGAATGAAGGGACTGAAGTTTTGGGGTAACATGAGGGGTAACTTCTTTACTCAGAGAGAGGTGGCTGTCCGGAATGACCTTCCAGTGAAGGTGGTGGAGACAGGTTCGTTTTTATCATTTAAAAATAAATTGGATAGTTATATGGACGGGAAAGGAATGGAGGGTTATGGTCTGAGCGCAGGTATATGGGACTAGGGGAGAATACATGTTCGGCACGGACTAGAAGGGTCGAGATGGCCTGTTTCCGTGCTGTAATTGTTATATGGTCACCTATTCCTTTTCTCCAGGGATGCTGCCTGTCCTGCTGAATTACTCCAGCTTTTTGTGTCTATCTTTCCCATGTTGGTTATGGGAAAGATTGACTGGGACAGAGGGGGCTGCTATCATATAATAACCATATAACAATTACAGCACGGAAACAGGCCATCTCGACCCTTCTAGTCCGTGCCGAACACGTATTCTCCCCTAGTCCCATATCCCCTAAATCCGCTATTTTTAAGAGCCCTCTCTAGCTCTCTCTTGAAAGTATCCAGAGAACCGGCCTCCACCGCCATCTGACGCAGACAATTCCACAGACTCACAGCTCTGTGAGAAAAAGTGTTTCCTCGTCCTCGTTCTAAATGGCTTACTCATTATTCTTAAACTGTGGCCCCTGGTTCTGGACTCCCCCAACATCGGGAACATGTTTCCTGCCTCTAGCGTGTCCAAACCCTTAACAATCCTATATGTTTCAATGAGATACCCTCTCATCCTTCTAAACTCCAGAGTGTGGAATCTCAGCCGCTCCATTCTTTCAGCATATGACAGTCCCACCATCCCAGGAATTAACCGGGAGAACCTACACTGTACTCCCTCAACAGCAAGAATGTCCTTCCTCAAATTAGGGGACCAAAACTGCACACGATACTCCAGGTGTTATTTCACTAGGTACGCTTTGCTCCTATACTCAACTCCTCTTGTTATAAAGGCCAACCTGCCATTAGCTCTCTTCACTGCCTGCTGTACCTGCTTGCTTGCTTTCATAGACTGATGAACAAGGACCCCCGGATCCTGTTGTACTTCCCCTTTTCCCTTGATGCCATTTAGATAGTAATCTGCCTTCCTGTTTTTGCTACCAAAGTGGATAACCTCACATTTATCTACATTAAACTTCATCTGCCATGCATCTGCCGACTCCCCCAACCTGTCCAGTTCACCCTGCATTATCATAGCATCCTCCTCACAGTTCACACTGCCACCCAGCTTTGTGTCATCTGCAAATTTGCTAATGTTACTTTGAATCCCTGCATCCAATCATTGATGTATATTGTAAATAGCTGCGGTCCCAGCACCGAGCCTTGCGGTATCCCACTAGTCACTGCCTGCCATTCTGAAAGGGACCCGTTAATCCCTACTCTTTGTGTCTTGTCTGCCAACCACTTCTCTATCTATGTCAGCACTCTACCCCCAATACCATGTGCCCTAATTGTGCCCACTAACCTCCAAGGATCCAAGTAGAGATAGCTGAATGGATAGCAAATTGGTTCAGTAGGCCATTCGGCCCTTCCAGCCAGCAATGTGATCATGGCTGATCATCCCCAATCAGTACCCCGTTCCTGCCTTCTCTCCATATCCCCTGACTCCGCTATTTTTAAGAGCTCTCTCTAGCTCTCTCTTGAAAGTATCCAGAGAACCGGCCTCCACCGCCCTCTGAGGCAGAGAATTCCACAGACTCACAGCTCTGTGAAAAAAAGTGTTTCCTCGTCCTCGTTCTAGTGGTGTGACTCGGGGTTGGGTGCTGGGCCTGTTAATGTTTGTCATCTACATCAATGATTTGGATCAGAACATACAGGGCAAGATTAGCAAGTTTGCTGATAATACAAAAGTGAGTGGTTTTGCAGATAGTGAAGATGGTTGTGAAAGATTGCAGCAGGATCTGGATCGATCGATTATATGGTTATATGGTTATATGATTGGCCAGGTGGGCTGAGGAATGATTGATGGAATTTAATACAGAGATATGTGAGATGTTGCATTTTAGGACATTGAACAAGGGCAGGACCTACTCTGTAAATGGTAAGCCTCTGGGTAGTGTTGTAGAGCAGAGGGATCTAGGAGTGCAAAGCATGGTTCCTTGAAGGTCGAGTCGCAGGTAGATAAGGTGGTCAAAAAGGATTTGGCACATTGGCCTTCTTCAGTCAGAGTTTTGATTGTGGAAACTGGCAGCTCATATTTCAGTTGTATAAGAGCCCACAGCCTATTATGGCTAAAGGGATCAGGGGGTATGGAGAGAAGGCAGGGATGGGATACTGAGTTGGATGATCAGCCATGATCATATTGAATGGCGGTGCAGGCTCGAAGAGCCGAATGGCCTACTCCTGCACCTATTTTCTATGTTTCTAAACCAAAGATAGACACAAAAAGCTAGTGTAACTCAGTGGGTCGGGCGGCATCTCTGGCGAGAAGGAATGGGTGACATTTCAGGACAAAGCCCTTCTTCAGACTCCAGAGATGCTGCCCGACCCACTGAGTTACAGCAGCTTTTTGTATCCATCTCGTTTGAGACAGGGTTGGGTTCAATAGCCGGCTGACGTGTGTGTTTCCCCTCCAGGTGTGTCCCTCACGTGAAGAAGTGGATGCTGCTGGTGTTGCTGGCATTACTGGGTAAGGACCTGCTCCATTTCACATCTCACTTCATCGATCATTGATGTCTGCAGGATAATATGAAGAGAAAATCTTCAGTGAGGGTTCGAGCAGTTGAGGCAAAACATGAGGAGAAACAGTCAAGTTGAGAGTAAAGGATTAAAGGTGGAGGGAAGGATTGGGGGTGGGCCCTGGGCTGTTTTCCTGCCTGTTCCCCATAACCTCCGACACCCGTACTAATCAAGAAACTTATCAATATCCACCTTAAACATACCCGTTGTCTTGGCCTCCTCAGCCGTCTGTGGCAATGAATTTCACAGATTCATCACTCCCTAACTAAAGAAATTACACCTCGTCTCCTTTCTAAAGGTACGTAGTTTTGTTCTGGGGCTACAGCCTCTGGTCCAAACTCTCCCACTAGTGGAAACATCGTCTCCACATCCACTCTATCCAGACCTTTCATTATTCAGCAAGTTTCAATGAAGTCCCTCCTCATCCTATAGCGAGTACAGGTCCAGCGAGTACAGGCGCAGTGTCTACAAATGCTCATCACACGTCAACCCACTCATTCCTGGGATCATTCTTGTAAACCTCCTCTGGACCCTCTCCAATGCCAGCATTTCCTTCTTCAGATGTGGAGCCCAAAACCGCTCACAATACTCCAAATGTGGTCTGGCCAGTGCCTTATAAAGCCTCAGCGTTACATCCCTGTCTTTATATTCTATTATCAAGGTGCTTGTATTTGATAATCTCGCTGTTCTAACGCGTGCAAAGATGCTAATCTCCAGATTGCTCCCAGTAGCTGGTACAGTGAGTGTAGGTGTGGGAAGGGAGTGTGGGTGATGAGTAGGGGAGTGATGGTGCAGGAGGGATGGCTGTATATTCCTCGGGCACTGGCACTGGTTCTGAGGGCAGGTGGCACCTCGAGGCTGGGGCCAATCTCCTCGATGGGTTTGCTAACACAGTTTGGATGGGTTGATATGGTTTGGTGTGGAAGGAAATTTCAACCAAGATTTGGGGGGGAGATGGGCAGAACAGGGAACGAGGGCATGAAGTTAGTGAGTGTTTGGGGGCAAGAGGAAAGAAAGGCTGGAAAATCCAATGGAGGAGTGTGGCTCCACTTGATGCAAGGGTTCCATCGAGGGGTAAATGTCAAAGGCTGGAGGGCATAGCTTTCAGGTGAGAGTGGCGATGTTTAAAGGAGATATAGCCCCAAAGTTGTTTTTTAAAAGTGGTGGGTATCAGGTGCAGGTGTTGCGGTAGGCGGCACGACTCTCGTCAGCAGCAGCCTCTGCAGCCCATCTGCGTTTTGATTATTTTTTGTCTATGTTTTTATGTAGTTTTTGTTATTTTTTGTTGGGGTGCATGTGTGGGGGGGTGGGGGTGGGGTGGGAGGGAGGGGGTAACTTTTAATCTCTCCCTGCACGGGAGACCCGACCTTTTCTTTGTCGGATCTCCGTTATCGTTGGGGCTGCAACGAGGAGCGGCCTCCAACAGGAAGACCGGGGGCTCTGGTGCCGACGACTCACCTCACCGTCGCGGAGCTGGCCGAGTTCAAACCTGGTGGAGCGGTGGTGGAGCGCTGCTGCGGCCCGACCTCCGGAGATTCGGAGGCCGCAACTGCGGGTCTGGCGGATGGCGGCCCCGGGAGCCTGCGGGTCCCTGGAGGGAGACCACTTTTCAGGGCTCCCGCAACGGCGACTTCTCCCGCCCGAGTTGCGGGGTCGAAGAGCTGCTGGAGCAGGGCCTCACAGTGTCTTGGAGTGGCCGCCGGGGGCTCCAACATCAAGAACCCGGTGTGCGACTTTGCACCACCCGGCGTGGCTTTAATGGCCGCGGGACAATCGCCATCGCCAGCCGGGGGTTTTGACTTTGACTCTGACATCGGGGGGGGGGAGAGTGCAGTGGAGAGATGGCCTGTGATGGAGAGTGGCCTTCCATCACAGCGATGTGATGGATGTTTATGTAAATTATGTCTTGGGTCTATTTGTTTGTAATGTATGGCTGCAGAAACGTCATTTCGTTTGGACCTCAAGGGGTCCAAATGACAAATAAATTGAATTGAATTGAATTGAATTGAATCTGGAACGTGCTTCCCGGGATAATGTTGGAAGCAGATACGATAGTTGATGGCATCAAGGGTCGGTCATTTTAGTCAATGGGTAACTCACCAAGCTCGGATGAAATGTATTCCAGGATGTTGAAGAGAGCCAGGGAAGAAATTATAGATGCTCCGACTGTGATATTTTGATTCTTCCTCACTGCAGGAGTAATATTGGAGGATTAGATTACTAACATAAGGTTGTTTAAAAGGGGAGCATGGGAGAGCCCAAGTAATTACAGACCAGTTGGCTTAAACTGTGGAGGACAAATTATTGGAATAGATTCAAAATGGTATAACATTCATTTACAAGTGAATGATTTTTAGAACTGAAAGTAAGCATGCATGTACAGCAGGCAGTGAAGAAAGCTAATGGCATGTTGGCCTTCATAAGAGGAGTTGAGTATAGGAGCAAAGAATTCCTTCTGCAGTTGTACAGGGCCCTAGTGAGACCACACCTGGAGTATTGTGTGCAGTTTTGGTCTCCAAATTTGAGGAAGGACATTCTTGCTAGTGGTTGCCAATTCTCTGGATGCTTTCAAGAGAGTTCGATAGAGTTCTAAAAGAGAGCGGTGTCAATGTATATGGTGAGAAGGCAGGAACAGGGTACTGATTGTGGATGATCAGCCATGATCATATTGAATGGCGGTGCTGGCTCGAATGGCCTACTGCTGCACCTATTGTCTATTGTATAAAGTTGAGTTGAGAGGTTGCCAGGATGGAGTTCGTGCAGGAAGGCCTTGTCTACCTGATGGTTCAATTGTTTGAGTTGGTGCCAAATAATTGATAAGGGCAGCACGTTTCATGGAGAGTATCGTTTTCAGTGAGGTTTTTGGCAAGGTCCCATATGGCAGGCTGGTCAAAAGGTAAAGGGTGAATGGTACATTGGAACCAAAATTAGATTTGTGGTAAAAAGCAAAGGTTAATGTGTGGGAAGGAACTGCAGATGCTGGTTTACACTGAAGATAAACACAAAATGCTGGAGTAACTCAACGGGTCAGACAGAATCTCTGGAGAAAAGAAATAGGTGACGTTTAGGGTCGAGGCCCTTCTTCAGTCTGAGAGTCGGGGGACAGGGAAATGAGAGACATAGACAGTGATGTAGAGAGATATAGAACAAATGAATGAAAGATGTGCAAAAAAGTAGCAATGATAAAAGAAAGAGGCCGTTGTTAGCTGTTTGTTGGGTAAGAAAGACTACAGACAATGAGACTCATCAAGATGACTTTGAAGCTGCTACAACTTGGGTGGGGGAGGGATGGAGAGAGAGGGAATGCAAGGTTTACTTGAAGTTATAATAATAATAATACATTTTATTTATGGGCGCCTTTCAAGAGTCTCAAGGACACATTACAAAATTTAGCAGGTAGAGGAAAAACATGTAAGGGGAATGAAATAAATAGTAGAGACATGACTAGTACACAAAGTAAATACAGAATTCAATACAAAACACAGTATGAGGCAATTAATGCACAGATGAAAAGGGACGGCACGTGGGGCTAAGGATAGGCAGCGGTGAAGAGATGGGTCTTGAGGCGGGACTGGAAGATGGTGAGGGACATGGAATTGCGGATCAGTTGGGTTTTAATCTGCCCAAGCTAAGTATGAGATGGTGTTCCTCCAATTTGCGTTTGGCCTCACTCTGACAATGGAGGAGGTTCAGGACAGAAAGGTTAAATGTGGGAATGGGAAGGGGAATTAAAGTGTTTGGCAACTTTGAGCGGACTGAGGCGACTGCATACTTTGAATGTTGCTTGCTTCAGTGCAAGTTGAATGCAGTTCAGGCTGTGTTGAAACTGGCAACACTGTGCAGCCATTCTGCCTCTGCAGGTGTTGGCCTCTTGATGACATCTGGTCCCGTGCCGAGAAGCTGGGTGCGCTGGAAAGCACTCAGGTGAGCCCCTGACCGTCCCATCCTTGTGCACTCTCGCTCTTCCTCCTGGAGCTCTTCACCTCCGTTGGTCACGGCTGCCCGTGAGCAGTCCGGGTGTCAGGGGTTATGGGGAGAAGGCAGGAGAATGCGGTTAGGAGGGAGAGATAGATCAGCCATGATTGAATGGCAGAGTAGATGGGCTGAATGGCCTAATTCTGCTCCTATCACTTAGAACCTTATTACCCTGGAGCTGCCCTGGCTGCATGATCCCTCGCAGTCCATTCACCCCTTTCCCACATTCTGGTACAGCCACCTGCGACCAAGTAACTTGCACAATCACAGGAGGTCCTCGGCACAATCATGTCCATCCCTGGGACTCCAGGATAGTCATGGTGTTGTAGTCATGCAATATGTTGTTAGTTGGCATTGCCAAGCAAGTTGGCAAACTGGGCTCATTTGGCCCCGAGTCCTCGAATCCCTTTGTCAATATTTCTGTCCAAATGTCTTTTCAGAAACCAATGAGTACCTGGTGGCTCTTGGCATTCACTGAAACTCTTCCACAGCAGTAGAAACTTAAAATGCATATTTAAAATTCCATGTGTGGGTTTTAGTGGGTTGCAAGTTGTTCTTCGTCCTTCCGCAGCCAAGTCTGACCTAATGGGCTATCCTGTCTAATGTTGTGTTGCTGTCTCTTTCAGAACAAGCTCTGCCCCTGGTGTACTGGTGGTTGGGCACAGCCTGGTACCAGTTAACAATGGCCATCTCCTTGATCGATGTCTTTACTCTGTCCAGGCACGTGCTCCGGGCATCCACAGACTCCCTTCCTCCACCTGGTCAACTGAAGCAAAGTCACCCATCGCCGTTGTCTCCTCCATCTCCTCCTCACCTCTGTACTGAACACACCCTCCCACAGGACACCCAGTCACACTCAACCCCCGATAATAGGCAATAGGTGCAGGAGTGGGCCATTCGGCCCTTCCAGCCAGCAATGTGATCATGGCTGATCATCCCCAATCAGTACCCGGTTCCTGCCTTCTCTCCATATCCCCTAACTCCGCTATTTTTAAGAGCCCTCTCTAGCTCTCTCTTGAAAGTATCCAGAGAACCGGCCTCCATCGCCATCTGAGGCAGAGAATTGCCCAGACTCACAGCTCTGTGAGAAAAAGTGTTTCCTCGTCCTCGTTCTAAATGGCTTACTCCTTATTCTTAAACTGTGGCCCCTGGTTCTGGACTCCCCCAACATCGGGAACATGTTTCCTGCCTCTAGCGTGTCCAAACCCTTAACAGTCGTATATGTTTCAATGAGATACCCTCTCATCCTTCTAAACTCCAGAGTGTAGAAGCTCAGCTGCTCCATTCTTTCAGCATACGACAGTCTCACCATCCCGGGAATTAACCGGGTGAACCTACGTATTGGGGGCCTACTCCCTCAACAGCAAGAATGTCCTTCCTCAAATTAGGGGGCCAAAACTGCACACGATACTCCAGGTGTGGTCTCACTAGGGCCTCTTTGCTCCTATACTCAACTCCTCTTGTTATAAAGGCCAACCTGCCATTATTTCTCTTCACTGCCTGCTGTACCTGCTTGCTTACTTTCATAGACTGATGAACAAGGACCCCCAGATCCCGTTGTACTTCCCCTTTTCCCTTGATGCCATTTAGATAGTAATCTCCCTTCCAGTTTTTGCTACCAAAGTGGATAACCTCACATTTATCTACATTAAACTTCATCTGCCATGCATCTGCCCACTCCCCCAACCTGTCCAGTTCACCCTGCATTATCATAGCATCCTCCTCACAGTTCACACTACCACCCAGCTTTGTGTCATCTGCAAATTTGCTAATGTTACTTTGAATCCCTGCATCCAATCATTGATGTATATTGTAAATAGCTGCGGTCCCAGCACCGAGCCTTGTGGTATCCGACTGGTCACTGGCTGCCATTCTGAAAGGGACCCGTTTATCCCTACTCTTTGTGTCCTGTCTGCCAACCACTTCTCTATCCATGTCAGCACTCTACCCCCAATACCATGTGCCCTAATTGTGCCCACTAATCTCCGAGGATCCAAGTAGAGATAGCTGAATGGATAGCAAATTGGTTCCATGGAAGGAAGCAGAGGGTGATGGTGGAACGTTGCTTCTCGGACTGGAGGTCTGTGACTAGTGGTGTGACTCGGGGTTGGGTGCTGGGCCCGTCACTGTTTGTCATCTACATCAATGATTTGGATCAGAACATACAGGGCAAGATTAGCAAGTTTGCTGATGATACAAAAGTAAGTGGTTTTGCAGATAGTGAAGATGGTTGTGAAAGATTGCAGCAGGATCTGGATCGATCGATTATATGGTTATATGATTGGCCAGGTGGGCTGAGGAATGATTGATGGAATTTAATACAGAGATGTGTGAGATGTTGCATTTTGGGACATTGAACAAGGGCAGGACCTACTCAGTAAATGGTAAGCCTCTGGGTAGTGTTGTGGAGCAGAGGGATCTAGGAGTGCAGCTGCATGGTTCCTTGAAGGTCGAGTCGCAGGTAGATAAGGTGGTCAAAAGAGATTTGGGACATTGGCCTTCATCAGTTAGAGTTTTGATTGTGAAAACTGGTAGGTCATATTTCAGTTGTATAAGACGTTGGTGAGACCGCATTTAGAATATTGTGTTCAGTTCGGGGCACCATGTTACAGGAAAAATATTGTCAAGCTTGAAAGGGTTCCGAGAAGATTTACGAGAATGTTGCCAGGACTAGAGGGTGTGAGCTATGGGGAGAGGTTGAGTACGCTGGGTCTCTATTCCATGGAGCGCAGCAGGATGAGGGGAGATCTTATAGAGGCATACAAAATCATAAGAGGAATAGATCGGGTAGATGCACGGTTTCTTTCCCAGAGGAGGGGAATCAAGGACCAGAGGACCAATGTTCAAGGTGAAGTGGAAAAGATTTAATAGGAATCCGAAAGGTGATGTTTTCACACAAAAAGGTGGTGGGTGTATGGAACAAGTTGCCAGAGGAGGTAGTTGAGGCTGAGACTATCCCATCGATTTAAAAAACAGTTAGATAGGTACATGGATAGCACAGGTTTGGAGGAATATGGATTAATCACAGGCAAGTGGGACTAGTGTAGCTGGGACATTGTTGTTCGGTGTGGGCAAGTTGGGCCGAAGGGCCTGTTTCCAAACTGTATCACTCTATGACTCTGGTCTGTGTAGGGTAGTGTTAGTGGGCGGGATTCGTTGGTCGGTACGGACACGTGGACAGAAGGGCCTGCTTCTGTGTTGTGTCTTTAAACTAAACTTAAACAATGATAACCCATTTATTGTACCCCAGGTAAACCCACCACAGGCCAACCCACTTGTACTACCCCAGATAAACCCACTAGAAACATAGGAAAGACATCGAATAATAGGTGCAGGAGTAGGCCATACGTCCCTTCGAGCCAAGGACTACAAGATAGCCTGCCCACACTCTACCCCAGATACATCCACAGAACCGCCCTCTGATACTGTCGCCTAGGTTGACTAATCTTTGCACCAGTGTCACCATGGCTCTGAGCTTTGGGTGTGTGGACTGAAGGTCTGTCAGCAGCGTGGGTCCATGGAGGGGTCTGTCCATCTCTTGACCATAATCATTGACCTGATTCTGTCTGTTTGATGGCAGCAATCGATTTGCTTGAAATGTGTGTGTGGGAAGGAACTAGAGATGGTGTTTTAAAGGGGTTGGACAGGCTAGATTTTAAGGGGTTGAACAGGCTAGATGCAGGAAGATTATTCCCCATGTTGGGGAAGTCCAGAACTAGGGGTCACAGTTTAAGGATAAGAGGGAAGTCCTTTGGGACCGAGATGAGAAAATCATTATTTACACAGAGTGGTGAATCTGTGGAATTCACTGCCACAGAAGGTAGTTGAGGCCAGTTCATTGGCTATATTTAAGAGGGAGTTAGATGTGGCCCTTATGGCTAAAGGGATCAGGGGGTATGGAGAGAAGGCAGGGATGGGATACTGAGTTGGATGATCAGCCATGATCATATTGAATGGTGGTGCAGGCTCGAAGAGCCGAATGGCCTACTCCTGCACCTATTTTCTATGTTTCTATGTTTCTAAACCAAAGATAGACACAAAAAGCTAGAGTAACTCAGCGGGTCGGGCGGCGTCTCTGGCGAGAAGGAATGGGTGACATTTCAGGACAACGCCCTTCTTCAGACTCCAGAGATGCTGCCCGACCCACTGAGTTACAGCAGCTTTTTGTATCCATCTCGCTTGAGACAGGGTTGGGTTCAATAGCCGGCTGACGTGTGTGTTTCCCCTCCAGGTGTGTCCCTCACGTGAAGAAGTGGATGCTGCTGGTGTTGCTGGCATTACTGGGTAAGGACCTGCTCCATTTCACATCTCACTTCATCGATCATTGATGTCTGCAGGATAATATGAAGAGAAAATCTTCACTGAGGGTTCGAGCAGTTGAGGCAAAACATGAGGAGAAACAGTCAAGTTGAGAGTAAAGGATTAAAGGTGGAGGGAAGGATTGGGGGTGGGCCCTGGGCTGTATTTAGCCGTCTGTTTGACAGAACAACACTGGTGAATTTATAGTGTCAACTGAGTATCCTGAGCCCAAGGTTCTTATTGGAATTAGAGAGTGAGATCCCAGCAGCTGAATTGAGGTTGTGTTATATTGTTCATAAATTATAGAAACAGAATTAGGCCATTTGGCCCATCAAGCCTACTCCACTATTCAATCATGGCTGATCTATCTTTCCCTCTCAACCCCATTTTCCTGCCTGTTCCCCATAACCTCCGACACCCGTACTAATCAAGAATCTTATCAATATCCACCTTAAACATACCCGTTGTCTTGGCCTCCTCAGCCGTCTGTGGCAATGAATTTCACAGATTAATCACTCCCTAACTAAAGAAATTACACCTCGTCTCCTTTCTAAACGTACATAGTTTTGTTTTGGGGCTAGAGCCTCTGGTCCAAACTCTCCCACTAGTGGAAACATCCTCTCCACATCCACGCTATCCAGACCTTGCATTATTCAGCAAGTTTCAATGAAATCCCTCCTCATCCTATAGCGAGTACAGGTCCAGCGAGTACAGGCACAGTGTCTACAAATGCTCATCACACGTCATCCCACTCATTCCTGGGATCATTCTTGTAAACCTCCTCTGGACCCTCTCCAGTGTCAGCATTTCCTTCTTCAGATGTGGAGCCCAAAACCGCTCACAATACTCCAAATGTGGTTTGGCCAGTGCCTTATAAAGCCTCAGCGTTACATCCCTGTCTTTATATTCTATTATCAGTGTGCTTGTATTTGATAATCTCGTTGTTCTAACGTGTGCAAAGATGCTAATCTCCAGATTGCTCCCAGTAGCTGGTACAGTGAGTGTAGGTGTGGGAAGGGAGTGTGGGTGATGAGTAGGGAGTGATGGTGCAGGAGGGAGGGCTATATATTCCTTGGGCACTGGCACTGGTTCTGAGGGCAGGTGGCACCTCGAGGCTGGGACCAATCTCCTTGATGGGTTTGCTAACACAGTTTGGATGGGTTGATATGGTTTGGTATGGAAGGAGATTTGAGCCAAGATTTGGGGGGGAGATGGGCAGAACAGGGAACGAGGGCATAAAGTTAGTGAGTATTTGGGGGCAAGAGGAAAGAAAGGCTGGAAAATCCAATGGAGGAGTGTGGCTCCACTTGATGCAAGGATTCCATCGAGGGGAAAATGTCAAAGGCTAGAGGGCATAGCTTTCAGGTGAGAGTGGCGATGTTTAAAGGAGATATGGCCGCAAAGTTGTTTTTTAAAAGTGGTGGGTGTCTGGAACGTGCTTCCCGGGATAATGTAGGAAGCAGGTACGATAGTTGATGGCATCAAGGGTCCGTCATTTTAGTCAATGGGTAACTTACCAAGCTCGGATGAAATGTATTCCAGGATGTTGAAGAGAGCCAGGGAAGAAATTATAGATGCTCCGACTGTGATATTTTGATTCTTCCTCACTGCAGGAGTAATACTGGAGGATTAGATTACTAACATACGGTTGTTTAAACGGGGAGCATGGGAGAGCCCAAGTAATTACAGGCCAGTTGGCTTAAACTGTGGAGGACAAATTATTGGAATAAATTCAAAATGGTATAACATTCATTTACAAGTGAATGATTTTTAGAACTGAAAGTAAGCATGCATGTACAACAGGCAGTGAAGAAAGCTAATGGCATGTTGGCCTTCATAAGAGGAGTTGAGTATAGGAGCAAAGAGTTCCTTCTGCAGTTGTACAGTGCCCTAGTGAGACGCACCTGGAGTATTGTGTGCAGTTTTGGTCTCCAAATTTGAGGAAGGACATTCTTGCTAGTGGTTTCCAATTCTCTGGATGCTTTGAAGAGAGTTTGATAGAGCTCTAAAAGAGAGCGGTGTCAATGTATATGGTGAGAAGGCAGGAACAGGGTACTGATTGTGGATGATCAGACATGATCATATTGAATGGCGGTGCTGGCTCGAATGGCCTACTGCTGCACCTATTGTCTATTGTATAAAGTTGAGTTGAGAGGTTGTCAGGATGGAGTTCGTGCAGGAAGGCCTTGTCTGACTGATGGTTCAATTGTTTGAGTTGGTGACAAAGAATTGATAAGGGCAGCACGTTTCATGGAGAGTATCGTTTTCAGTGAGGTTTTTGGCAAGGTCCCATATGGCAGGCTGGTCAAAAGGTAAAAGGTGAATGGTACATTGGAACCAAAATTAGATTTGTGGTAAAAAGCAAAGGTTAATGTGTGGGAAGGAACTGCAGATGCTGGTTTACACTGAAGATAAACACAAAATGCTGGAGTAACTCAGCGGGTCAGACAGAATCTCTGGTGAAAAGAAATATGTGACGTTTAGGGTCGAGGCCCTTCTTCAGTCTGAGAGTCGGGGGAAAGGGAAATGAGAGACATAGACAGTGATGTAGAGAGATATAGAACAAATGAATGAAAGATGTGCAAAAAAGTAGCAATGATAAAAGAAAGAGGCCGTTGTTAGCTGTTTGTTGGGTGAGAAAGAGTACAGACAATGAGACTCATCAAGATGACTTTGAAGCTGCTACAACTTGGGTGGGGGAGGGATGGAGAGAGAGGGAATGTAAAGTTTACTTGAAGTTATAGAAATCAATATTCATACCACTGGGTTTTAATCTGCCCAAGCTAAGTATGAGATGTTGTTCCTCCAATTTGCGTTTGGCCTCACTCTGACAATGGAGGAGGCTCAGGAAAGAAAGTGTAAATGTGGGAATGGGAAGGGGAATTAAAGTGTTTGGCAACTTTGAGCGGACTGAGGCAACTGCATACTTTGAATGTTGCTTGCTTCAGTGCAAGTTGAATGCAGTTCAGGCTGTGTTGAAACTGGCAACACTGTGCAGCCATTCTGCCTCTGCAGGTGTTGGCCTCTTGATGACATCTGGTCTCGTGCCGAGAAGCTGGGTGCGCTGGAAAGCACTCAGGTGAGCCCCTGACCGTCCCATCCTTGTGCACTCTCGCTCTTCCTCCTGGAGCCCTTCACCTCCGTTGGTCACGGCTGCCCGTGAGCAGTCCGGGTGTCAGGGGTTATGGGGAGAAGGCAGGAGAATGCGGTTAGGAGGGAGAGATAGATCAGCCATGATTGAATGGCAGAGTAGATGGGCTGAATGGCCTAATTCTGCTCCTATCACTTAGAACCTTATTACCCTGGAGCTGCCCTGGCTGCATGATCCCTCGCAGTCCATTCACCCCTTTCCCACATTCTGGTACAGCCACCTGCGACCCAGTGACTTGCACTATCACAGGAGGTCCTCGGCACAATCATGTCCATCACTGGGACTCCAGGATAGTCATGGTGTTGTAGTCATGCAATATGTTGTTTGTTGGCATTGCCAAGCAAGTTGGCAAACTGGGCTCATTTGGCCCCGAGTCCTCGAATCCCTTTGTCAATATTTCTGTCCAAATGTCTTTTCAGAGTGTCAGAAACCAATGAGTACCTGGTGGATCTTGGCATTCACTGAAACTCTTCCACAGCAATAGAAGCTTAAAATGCATATTTAAAATTCCATGTGTGGGTTTTAGCGTGTTGCAAGTTGTTCTTCATCCTGCTGCAGCCAAGTCTGACCTAATCGGCTATCCTGTCTAATGTTGTGTTGCTGTCTCTTTCAAAAAAAGCTCTGCCCCTGGTGTACTGGTGGTTGGGCACAGCCTGGAACCAGTTAACAACGGCCATCTCCTTGATCGATGTCTTTACTCTGTCCAGGTACGTGCTCTGGGCATCCACAGACTCCCTTCCTCCACCTGTTCAACTGAAGTAAAGTCACCCATTGCCGATGCCTCCTCCATCTCCTCCCCACCTCTGTACTGAACACACCCTCCCACAGGACACCCAGTCACACTCAACCCCCGATAATAGACAATAGGTGCATTCGGCCCTTCCAGCCAGCAATGTGATCATGGCTGATCATCCCCAATCAGTACCTGGTTCCTGCCTTCTCTCCATATCCCCTAACTCCGCTATATTTAAGAGCCCTCTCTAGCTCTCTCTTGAAAGTATCCAGAGAACCGCCATCTGAGGCAGAGAATTCCACAGACTCACAACTCTGTGAGAGAAAGTGTTTCCTCGTCCTCGTTCTAAATGGCTTACTCCTTATTCTTAAACTGTGGCCCTGGTTCTGGACTTCCCCAACATCGGGAACATGTTTCCTGCCTCTAGCGTGTCCAAACCCTTAACAATCTTATATGTTTCAATGAGATACCCTCTCATCCTTCTAAACTCCAGAGTGTAGAAGCTCAGCAGTCCTAGCACCGAGCCTTGCGGTATCCCACTAGTCACTGCCTGCCATTCTGAAAGGGACCCATTAATCCCTACTCTTTGTTTCCTGTCTGCCAACCACTTCTCTATCCATGTCAGCACTCTACCCCCAATACCATGTGCCCTAATTGTGCCCACTAATCTCCAAGGATCCAAGTAGAGATAGCTGAATGGATAGCAAATTGGTTCCACGGAAGGAAGCAGAGGGTGATGGTGGAACGTTGCTTCTCGGACTGGAGGTCTGTGACTAGTGGTGTGACTCGGGGTTGGGTGCTGGGCCCGTTACTGTTTGTCATCTACATCAATGATTTGGATGAGAACATATAGGGCAAGATTAGCAAGTTTGCTGATGATACAAAAGTAAGTGGTTTTGCAGATAGTGAAGATGGTTGTGAAAGATTGCAGCAGGATCTGGATCGATCGATTATATGGTTATATGATTGGCCAGGTGGGCTGAGGAATGATTGATGGAATTTAATACAGAGATGTGTGAGATGTTGCATTTTGGGACATTGAACAAGGGCAGGACCTACTCAGTAAATGGTGGGCCTCTGGGTAGTTTTGTAGAGCAGAGGGATCTAGGAGTGCAAGTGCATGGTTCCTTGAAGGTCGAGTCGCAGGTAGATAAGGTGGTCAAAAAGGATTTGGCACATTGGCCTTCATCAGTCAGAGTTTTGATTGTGGAAACTGGTAGGTCATGTTTCAGTTGTATAAGACGTTGGTGAGACCGCATTTAGAATATTGTGTTCAGTTCGGGACACCATATTATAGGAAAAATATTGTCAAGCTTGAAAGGTTCAGAGAAGATTTACGAGAATGCTGCCAGGACTAGAGGGTGTGAGCTATGGGGGGAGGTTGAGTAGGCTGGGTCTCTATTGCATTGGATCGACACTACAGCCTCTGGTCCAAACTCTCCCACTGGTGGAAACATCCTCTCCACATCCACTCTGTCCAGACCTTTCATTATTTAGCAAGTTTCAATGAAGTCCCTCCTCATCCTATAAGGAGTACAGGTCCAGCGAGTACAGGCGCAGTGTCTACAAATGCTCATCACACGTCAACCCACTCAAACCTGGGATCATTGTCGTAAACTTCCTCTGGTCCCTCTCCAATGCCAGCATTTCCTTCTTCAGATGTGGTGCCCAAAACCGCTCACAATACTCCAAATGTGTTCTGGCCAGTGCCTTATAAAGCCTCAGCGTTACATCCCTGTCTATATTCTACTAGACCAAGTGCAGACCCGTTGGTTCTGTTCCCCCAACGTGCGGTTGTGGGGGGGGAGGTGGCATGCAGCGTCACACACACTAACTATCCCCCCCCGCACTCACGCTAATTACCCCCCCTTGATATAATATTAATATTATTAATTTGCTCCTTTTACCCCATAACCACCGTATCTACTGACGCATAGCCCCCAACTTGCAGTCACATTTAGAGGCGGGGTGGGGGGGGCGGGGGATGAGAGCGAGGGCAGATAGAGAAGGGGCAGAGACAGAGAGAGAGACAGAAACACAGAGAGAGGGGCAAGAGGGAGAGGAGGATGGGGAGGAGGAGAAGAGGAAGGGTGGGTGATGGGGGGAGGAGAGAGAGAGGGGGAGAGTGAGGGGGAGAGAGAGGGGGTGCGGAGAGGGGGGTGAGGGGGAGAGGTGGGGAGCAGGGGGGGAGGGTGTAGAGAAGAGGATAGAGGGTGTGGAGGGGCGGTTGGTTTAGAGGAAGGAGTGTGGGGGAGGGGATGGAGGGGGGGAGATGGGGGGGAGGAGGGGAGAAAGAGAGGGGGGAGAGGGGAGGGAGAGAGGGTGTGCTGAGAGGGGGGTGAGGTGAGGGGGAGAGGTGGGGAGCAGGGAGGGTGGATGGAAGGGGGTTGGGTGTGTGGAGGGGAGGGGGGTTTAGGGGAGGGGATGGAGGGTAGGAGGGGGAGAAAAAGAGGAGAGAGGGAGAGAGAGAGGGGAGGGGGGAGAGGAGAGGGTGTAGTGTGGAGAGGGGGGGAGAGAGGAGTGGGGGGGGGAGAGAGGAGAGGGGGAGCGGAGAGGGGGAGTGGGGGGAGTGGAGAGGGAGGTGGGGAGAGGAGGGGGGGAGAGGAGGGGGTGAGAGAGGAGGGGGGGGAGAGGAGAGGGGGGGAGAGAGGAGAGGTAGGAGTGAGGGGGTGTGCTGAGAGGGGGGGGAGGGAGGAGAGGGGACGGGGAGAGGAGAGGATGGGAGAGAGAGAGTGCCTTTTTATTTCAACCCAAACAACCATTTACAGGCAGTGCTTTTTTACATTAACCATATTTTCATTTTCAAACCACATTAAGGGTACTTACTCAGTTGTGTGACCATGTGTTCAGTGTTGTTCACAGCTCAGAGAAACGTGACCCTCTGCCTTCCTCCAGTTTGCAGACTAATTGAGGCACACCACTTCCTGGTTTTATAGTCCACCCCCCTGCTGCCAGCTGGGGGCAGCAGAGAGAATGGAGAATTTTGTAAAATCATTAATATCTCTGTCATATTTAATCGACGGGAAAAATCCTCAGCACACATACGGCAGAGGGGGGCTCTGAGCGAGGTGGCCAAAAATGACGACCGTAGGTGGCGGCGTTCTCTCGGAAATCGCAGCACAGATCGCCAAAACCGGTCAAGAACGGAGGGATGGCTGTATATTCCTCGGGCACTGGCACTGGTTCTGAGGGCAGGTGGCACCTCGAGGCTGGGACCAATCTCCTTGATGGGTTTGCTAACACAGTTTGGATGGGTTGATATGGTTTGGTATGGAAGGAAATTTGAACCAAGATTTGGGGGGGGAGATGAGCAGAACAGTGAACGAGGGCATTAAGTTAGTGAGTGTTTGGGGGCAAGAGGAAAGAAAGGCTGGAAATTCCAATGGAGGAGTGTGGCTCCACTTGATGCAAGGATTCCATCGAGGGGAAAATGTCAAATGCTAGAGGGCATAGCTTTCAGGTGAGAGTGGCGATGTTTAAAGGAGATATGGCCCCAAAGTTGTTTTTTAAAAGTGGTGGGTATCTGGAACGTGCTTCCCGGGATAATGTTGGAAGCAGGTGCGATAGTTGATGGCACCAAGAGTCAATCATTTTAGTCAATGGGTAACTCACCAAGGTCGGATGAAATGTATTCCAGGATGTTGAAGAGAGCCAGGGAAGAAATTATAGATGCTCCGACTGTGATATTTTGATTCTACCTCACTGCAGGAGTAATATTGGAGAATTAAATTACTAACATACGGTTGTTTAAAAGGGGAGCATGGGAGAGCCCAAGTAATTACAGGCCAGTTGGCTTAAACTGTGGAGGACAAATTATTGGAATAGATTCAAAATGGTATAAAATTAATTTCGAAGCGAATGATTTTTAGAACTTAAAGTAAGCATGCATGTACAGCAGGCAGTGAAGAAAGCTAATGGCATGTTGGCCTTCATAAGATGAGTTGAGTATAGGAGCAAAGAGTTCCTTCTGCAGTTGTACAGGGCCCTAGTGAGACCACACCTGGAGTATTGTGTGCAGATTTGGTCTCCAAATTTGAGGAAGGACATTCTTGCTAGTGGTTGCCAATTCTCTGGATGCTTTCAAGAGAGTTTGATAGAGCTCTAAAAGAGAGCGGTGTCAGTGTATATGGTGAGAAGGCAGGAACAGGGTACTGATTGTGGATGATCAGCCATGATCATATTGAATGGCGGTGCTGGCTCGAATGGCCTACTGCTGCACCTATTGTCTATTGTATAAAGTTGAGCTGAGAGGTTGTCAGGATGGAGTTCGTGCAGGAAGGCCTTCTCTGCCAGATGGTTCAATTGTTTGAGTTGGTGACAAAGAATTGATAAGGGCAGCACGTTTCATGGAGAGTATCGTTTTCAGTGAGGTTTTTGGCAAGGTCCTATATGGCAGGCTGGTCAAAAGGTTTAGGGTCAAGGCCCTTCTTCAGTGTGAGAGTCGGGGGAAAGGGAAATGAGAGATACAGACAGTGATGTAGAGAGAAAGATGTGCAAAAAAGTAGCAATGATAAAAGAAAGAGGCCGTTGTTAGCTGTTTGTTAAGTGAGAAAGACTACAGACAATGAGACTCATCAAGATGACTGAAGCTGCTACAACTTGGGTGGGGCAGGGATGGGGAGGGAGGGAATGCAAGGTTTACTTGAAGTCAATATTCATACCACTGGGTTTTAATCTGCGCAAGCTAAGTATGAGATGTTGTTGCTCCAATTTGCATTTTGCCTCACTCTGACAATGGAGGAGGCTCAGGACAGAAAGGTTAAATGTGGGAATGGGAAGGGGAATTAAAGTGTTTGGCAACTTTGAGCGGACTGAGGCGACTGCATATTTTGAATGTTGCTTGCTTCTGTGCAAGTTGAATGCAGTTCAGGCTGTGTTGAAACTGGCAACACTGTGCAGCCTTTCTGCCTCTGCAGGTGTTGGCCTCTTGATGACATCTGGTCTCGTGCCGAGAAGCTGGGTGCGCTGGAAAGCACTCAGGTGAGCCCCTGACCGTCCCATCCTTGTGCACTCTCGCTCTTCCTCCTGGAGCCCTTCACCTCCGTTGGTCACGGCTGCCCGTGAGCAGTCCGGGTGTCAGGAGTTATGGGGAGAAGGCAGGAGAATGCGTTTAGGAGGGAGAGATAGATCAGCCATGATTGAATGGCAGAGTAGATGGGCTGAACGGCCTAATTCTGCTCCTATCACTTAGAACCTTATTACCCTGGAGCGGCCCTGGCTGCAGGATCCCTCGCAGTCCATTCACCCCTTTCCCACATTCTGATGCAGCCACCAGCGACCAAGTAACTTGCACAATCACAGGAGGTCCTCGGCACAATCATGTCCATCCCTGGGACTCCAGGATAGTCATGGTGTTGTAGTCATGCAACATGTTGTTAGTTGGCCTTGCCAAGCAAGTTGGGAAACTGGGCTCATTTGGCCCCGAGTCCTCGAATCCCTTTGTCAATATTTGTGTCCAAATGTCTTTTCAGAAACCAATGAGTACCTGGTGGATCTTGGCATTCACTGAAACTCTTCCACAGCAGTAGAAGCTTAAAATGCATATTTAAAATTCCATGTGTGGGTTTTAGTGGGTTGCAAGTTGTTCTTCGTCCTTCCGTGGCCAAATCTGATCTAATCGGCTATCCTGTCGATCAGAAGGGATTCAAGATTCAAGAGAGTTTATTGTCATGTGTCCCTGATAGGACAATGAAATTCTTGCTTTGCTTCAGCACAACAGAACATAGTAGGCATGACTACAGAACAGATCAGTGTGTCCATATGCCATTATATAAATATATACACACATGAATGAACTGATAAAGTGTAAATAACAGATAATGGGCTATTAATGTTCAGAGTTTTGTCTGAGCCAAGTTTAATAGCCTGATGGCTGTGGGAAAGCAGCTATTCCTGATCCTGGTTTTTGCAGTCCTCATGCTCCTGTACCTTCTACCTGAAGGTTGTGGGGAGATGAGTCTGTAAGCAGGATGGTTGGTTCATTGATGATACTGCCAGCCTTTTTGATGCAGCGACTGTGATAGATCCCTTCGATGGAAGGGAGGTCAGAGCCGATGATGGACTGGGCAGTGTTTACTACTTTTTGTAGTCTTTTTCTCCCCAGGGCACTCAAGTTGCTGAACCAAGCCACGATGCAACTGGTCAGCATGCTCTCTACTGTGCACCTGTAGAAGTTAGAGAGAGTCCTCCTTGACAAACCGACTCTCCGTAATCTTCTCAGGAAATTGAGGCGCTGATGAGCTTTCCTAATAATTGCATCAGTGTTCTCGGTCCAGGAAGGATCTTCAGAGATGTGCACGCCCAGGAATTTGAACCCCTTGACCCTTTCAACCATATAAACGGGACTGTGGGTCTCCATCCTACTTCTTTCAAAGTCCACAATCATTTCCTTGGTTTTCCTCCCTGCCAATACACTTCAATAGACCATCCCTCTTGACAATCACAATGCCGAATACATTTGGCCGACCCTCCCTCCTTGTCTATTGTGGATGGGCTTCAATCAGCCATCCCTCCCGGCTTCTCACTGTGCCTTTGTCTGGTTGCCTGTTCACTTACACTGGAGGCCTGTCCTCCTAATGCAGCTGATGCTTGCAGTGGGAAAGGCATGTAAATTGGCCACAGCACTAGTGCAGCTAGTGGCATGTGCTTCATAGATCTGAAAGGGAAGGGTGGGAGAGGTCATGGGCAGAATTCCAGGGGGGGGGGGGGGGCACGACACCCATGTTTAGAGAGGTGGGGGGCAAACCCCCTCCATGTTTTGTAATCCAGATTTTGAAATTCGATGAAAAATAATCTATTAAAATCTCTGCTTTCCTCGAGACAGTGGGGGTACCACTGTGAAGTGCTTGTTAATTGTCTCTAGTAACATCGTATTAACACAATGTGTTTTGACCTTCAAGTGTTACTGAAGGTATTCAAGGACAATTTCTTAAAGCTGTCTGATGCGGGTACAGTTACCATTTGAACTAATTGGATGTATTAATGGATGGGAAAGATTTAAACGGTTCGAACGGGTTTCCTGACTGGCTTGCAGGTAAGTCCCTCATTCAGGTCACACGTTATTTAGTATTTTTTCCCTCTCTAAGGTCGGTTCTTCTGTTTGCCTTTATTTGCTTCAGTTTGATTTGTTTAAGTGTTATTTATCACATTGTAGCTTTTGAAAGATTCAAGAGGGTATTAGAAGTTTTCTAAGGGCTGAATCGGCCGATTTGCGGTGTCTTTCATCGCCCGGAGTGGCTTAAAATAGTAAGATTAAACGAGAACTTACCAGTTTGAAGTTTGATCTTTATTTTATGAGGAGGAACGTTGAGGGAATACGTGAAGAACCCCGCTACGGCGCATGCGTGTCATCCTTCAAAGCAGCGGTGTGAGGTCACAAATACACTATAATGACCTAAGATAGTAAGATTATTAAAGAGATACCAGTTTAATGGCCATATGAGGATGGGAGCGGAGGGCACGTATTCCCTCAACGTTCCTCCTCATAAAATAAAGATCAAACTTCAAACTGGTAAGTTCTCGTTTTATCTTACTATTTTACTTCGGAGTCACGTGAGTGACTTCGTGAAGATTTCAAAGCTCTGTGACCTCATGCCGTGGAACGAGTCCAAGCTTCACAACTGCCTTGGTAGTTTTGGGAGAAATTGTTACTGGTATTCAAGAAATACATTCATACCAACATTTTAAACAAAAATGGTAAATAATATTTATTAAATCAATTCATAAACCTTGTAAGCTTCAGGTATAAATTATATAGAACTTAAAATTTTCCCCGAAAACGTTTCTTCTTTTCTAACTGGTTTGTTGTAATATCTGTGAAACGTTTTCTCTGATGACCATCCTGCAGTTCTGAGGATTTTGTCCATCGGTACCTCAAGGCGATTAGCTGCTGATGTAGCTGCAGCCCTGGTGGAGTGAGATTTGAATACATTAGTGTCCACTCCTGCCTGAATTAAGCAATATCTCAGCCACCGTGAAATGGTCTGAGTCGAGACTTTATGGTACGGCTTCTTATGGCTAATCAAAAGAGCCTTTTCATTACCTCTGATAGCCGTTGTTCTGTCAATATATAACACAATGTGTTTCACTACACAGAGGCGTTCGTCCTGCGGATAGGCTATGAACTCTATGACCTGACCCGCTGATCCTGGTCTATTTTGCTTAATAAGGTCCTGGATCACAAAAATCAAACTTCCTGTCGCCTCAGTGAAGTTATCCAATCTTAATTTCTGCAATGACTGGACCCTTTGCGCTGTGACCAGCGCCATTAGCATTACCATTTTCATAGTGAGTTTGTTCAGCGTTAATGCTGTAGCCGGTGACCAATTCCGTAACATGGTTAGGACTACACTCACATCCCAGATTTGGCTATATCTAGCCCTTGGTGGGTTTGTGTTAAAGATGCCTCGTAACAGTTTTACTACTAGAGGATGTGAGCCCACAGCCTGTCTTTCTGTGCCTTCCCTTAAATAACTCGACAAGGCACTCCTAGCACTATTGACGGTGCTGTAACTGAGTCCTTCATAGTGCAGGCTTGTAAGAAATTCTAGCACAGCTGGAACATCCATCTTTCTGTGGTCTAGATTGTTATCCAGGCAGTATTTAGTCCATTTCTTAATATGACATAAATACTGTTTTTGAGTCGAAATTCTCTGTGCTGCTGTGATCATGTCCACAGTTCTATCAGATAGACCCATATCCCGAAGTGGTTCTTTCAGAGTCTACAAACCAATAAATTCAGATAATTATGGCAAGGATGGCTGTCCTGAGTCACCGGATGCACCAGCAACTGAGGGCTATGTCTTAAAGTAATATATGGTGTTAGCACCAAATCCTGAAGCACCGAGAACCATGGTTGGGTAGGCCAATCAGGTACTATGAGAATCCCAGATGCCGAGTCTAGTTGAATTTTCCGTAGTACCCGATTGATGAGGCAGAAAGGAGGAAATGCATAAATGAACCATTTCCCCCAGTGCAGTGAGAATGCATCTGTAGCTTCTGCCCCAGGATCTGGTTCCCATGATATATACCTTGGTAACTGATGATTTAACCTGGATGCAAAAAGATCAATATCCGGCATTCCGTACTTTGCTGTGATTTCAGCAAATATCGTTCTGTCTAACATCCATTCCGTATTTTCATTAAATTTTCGTGACCTGGCGTCTGCCACTGAATTAAGTATCCCTGGTAGATACGTAGCCGATAACCAAATATTCCTTTGGATACACCATTGCCAAATAGAGTTCGCCAATTCATCACAGGATGTTGATATATTTCCACCCATATGATTTATCTCTGCCACCACCGTGGTATTATCTATCTGCAATCTAACATGCTGGTGAATCATTCCCGAGCAATAAGATTTTAGACCATAAAAGGCACTCAACATTTCTAAGTAATTTATACCCTTAGTGTTAAGTAGGTTAGTTTCCTGTATATTCCATCTCCCTCCACAGCTCGAGATGGTATCCGTTGCTCCCCAACCAATTGCACTGGCATCTGTTTGTAATACCACAGATGGGTTTGGAATAACTATTGGGTTGGAGCTATATTTAACATTGTGTTCCCACCATTGTAGTTCTTTTATGGCTCTTATTGTTAGCTCCATTGGCCTATCAAAATGGCCTCTATTAATTTTGAGTGCTCTAATTTTTTCTCTCTGTAAATTTTGGTAATGTAATCGTCCAAATTGAATGGCAGGAAACGTGGCTATAATTTTCCCAATAATCCTGGCTACCCGTCTAATGGATGGTTTAAAGGTATTAATAAGCTCTGTGCAATCCTTTTGTAACTCCGTAGCTTTCCCTATAGGTAAAGTTACTAACATATCAAGTGTGTTAATGGTGAACCCTAAGTGATCAATATTAGTAGCTGGTGTTAGTCTTGACTTAATTGGATGGATAATGAATCCCAGATGTTCCATCAATTGTGTTGTGGCAACCACTGCCTTACTAGCCAATTCATAAGTTTTCCCCACAATCAAGATATCATCCAAATATGCCATAACTCTATAGTTTTGTTGTCTAAGGAATGCCAAGGCTGGTTTAAGAATTTTTGTGAATAATCTAGGGGCTGACGTTAGCCCGTTTGGTAGCGCCTTGTATTGCCAAAGCTGACCCATCCAATTAAATTTCAAAACCCGTCTGTGTTCGCCTCTGATGGGTACCGTATAGTAAGCATCTTGAAGATCAATACTTGCCATAAAGTAGCCTGCCAACACTAACTCTGTAGCAGTGCTAAAAGTATCCATTTTAAAATGAACATATTGTACAAAATTATTAAGCGTTGATAAATCAATAATAATACGGCAACCCCCATCTTTCTTATGTCTAATAAATATATTTGAGACAAATTCCTGTTGTTCATGTTTGGTTTTTTCAATTACTCCTTTAGTGAACAACCTTTGTAGTTCAATATGAGCTTTAGCTTTGTCTAATTTGGTAAGCATGTAAGTTCTGTCGTATGTTGTACTGGAGGGTTTTGTATGTGTATAAACTCTATCAGATATCCCTTAATACTGCTAAGGATATACCTATCCATAGTTAAATTACACCATGCTTCCAAATGAAATTGCAACCTCCCTCCAAGTTCCGTGCTCCTTATTAATTTTTGAGGCACAGACCCACCTACCTCCATGGTTATCGGTGGAAATTTTGTTACTTTCTCGGTTTCAACCGAGGTTGCGGAGGGCCTTGAGGTTGAGGGTAGGGTAGCTGTTGAAGTGGAGGCTTGCGCATTTTCCATTGTGGGCGTCCCGGGCCAACCCCTAAAAAAGGACGCTGCTGCTGGTTACCTCTGGCCTCTCTCCAATTTTTCGTACTATAAATATTAGTACTTCCTTTTTTAGGAGTCCCATAAGGATGATATCGTTTTCCGAGATATCCTTTGGTCGCTCTAATTAGGCCCAAAGTTTTGGCCTCCTCTTCCAAATCTTTGACCTGTTTCGACAGGTCACCCCCAAATAACAAGGTTTGGGGTTTTATGGCTTTCTGCTTGCACAGGATTGCAAATTTTGGATCCAGAGCTGGCTGAATAGCCCCTTTCCTAATGTTGTTAAGTTCAAATTGAACGTTGCAAAAAAGTGCTAAAGCGTCTTTAAGGTCATTTGTCATGTCAACGTTCTCTAGCGTACGGGCCAAAGCTGTTATACCCGCCGAGAGACCTTTAAGAGCGTTTTGTATTTTGATATCTTGACTCCTGATTGCCTGACCAACGTGTCTCCAAATACTTCGGTTAACACTGGCCACATTCAGAGCCGCACAATTACCCGGAGGTAAATGTCTTGCCAATACCTCAGCTAAGGTATTGCAGGTGATGAGTAGTCATGTAATCAATGCTGGCAGCCATCCTGGCCTCTAGGTCTTTGCCAGTCTGTTCTTGCTGGAAATATTTGCCCACCATGTCCAGCAACTGTGTTCCCTCATCCTCCATATGGGAACGTGGCTCTGACTCTTGTTCAGAGTCTGACTCAGGCAGCCCTTGAACACCCTCTTCAGAGGAGGATGAAATGTCCAGCAGCCTTTTCTGGCAATGTGCTGAGGGACTTACACCTTTGCCTGTGTGGCTTTTATCCATATTCTGGAGCCTGGCACTGTGGAGAAATTCCTCCCACAACCGCTCCAGCCGACTTACGTGCTCTCCCGCACTGGTCGATCGCGGGTGTTTATTTTTATCCCACCGCTCCTGCCGACTTTCGTGCTCTCGGGCACTAGTCGCACGCGGTTTTTGTCGCAGCCGGTCCCCATGCCTACCGGCTCTGGTTGCTCCCTGCCGCTGCAAGTGCCGTTGTTCGCCGTCCCGGTACTCGTCGGAACATGTTGATGACGGCCCCACATGCTGCAGCCACTCGTACTGGTTTCCGAGCTCTGCAGATGTGGTCGCTGCTGGCTGCTCTATACCCTGCAGCTGGTCATCGTTATTGCGGTATAGATAAGTATTATCCGGCGACTTTTCCAGCTCACTTTCGCAGTGATAGGTTTTCCGTTTTGCCTTCCCGCCCGGTCTAGAATTTGTTTTTCCCGGCGCGGGGTTTAAATCTGGCACAGCTGTCTCAGTACAAGCTGTCTGTGCCGGCGGCTGCTGCTGCGGGTCCCCGGCACCTTCGCCGCTGACGTCCTGCAGCTTCTTCACAGCCTTTCTGCGTGTTGCTCTGTCCATTTCCTATACAGGGTGAAAATGCAGAGTCACTTACCTGCCGTCCGTCGGCTTTTTCAATTCTCCCGTTCAAGGGGACGTCCTCCCCAGGTGCGACGCGTTCAATGCGTGTATGCGATATGACACGCATGCGCCGTAGCGGGTTTCTTCACGAAGTCACTCGCGTGACTCCGAAGTAAAATCAATCTGCAACATCGAGGCGATCGTGGCTCCCGATGTTGAAGTCTCCGCTGGCCAATTTTAAAACACGCCGGGTGATGAAAGGCAGCGTGAACGTGTTGATTAAAGCCCCATGATTTGGGACAGACGAAGCTGACAGACAAACCAAAGGCAGCTTTAGCGTTTTCAAACCAAAGGCGGCTTTAGTTTTTTCGAACTGAAGGCGGCTTTAGCATTTTCAAACCAAAGGCGGCTTTAGCGTTTTGAAACCTTCAAAACTTTAGCATTTTCAAACCTTCAGTATCTTTAGCGTTTTGAAACCAAAGGCAGCTTTAGCGTTTTGAAACCAAAGGCGGCTTTAGCGTATTCAAACCAAAGGCGCATTTAGCATTTTCAAACCAAAAGCAGCTTTAGCGTTTTGAAAACAAAGTCAGCTTTAGCATTTTGAAACCAAAGGCGGCTTTAGCGTTTTCAAACCAAAGGCAGCTTTAGTGTTTTCGAACCAAATGCGGCTTTAGCGTTTTCAAAACAAAGTCAGCTTTAGCGTTTTCAAACCAAAGGCAGCTTTAGCGTTTTCAAACCAAAAGCAGCTTTAGCGTTTTGAAAACAAAGTCAGCTTTAGCATTTTGAAACCAAAGGCGGCTTTAGCATTTTCAAACCAAAGGCAGCTTTAGCGTTTTCAAACCAAAGGCGGCTTTAGCGTTTTCAAACCAAAGTCAGCTTTAGCGTTTTCAAACCAAAGGCGGCTTTAGCGTTTTCAAACCAATGGCAGCTTTAGCGTTTTCAAACCAAAGGCGGCATTAGCGTTTTCAAACCAAAGGCGGCTTTAGCGTTTTCAAACCAATGGCAGGTATAGCGTTTTGAAACCAAAGGCGGCCTTAGCGTTTTCAAACCAAAGGCGGATTTAGCGTTTTCAAACCAAAAGCAGCTTTAGCGTTTTGAAAACAAAGTCAGCTTTAGCATTTTGAAACCAAAGGCGGCTTTACCGTTTTCAAACCAAAGGCAGCTTTAGCGTTTTCAAACCAAAGGCGGCTTTAGCGTTTTCAAACCAAAGTCAGCTTTAGCGTTTTCAAACCAAAGGCGGCTTTAGCGTTTTCAAACCAATGGCAGCTTTAGCGTTTTCAAACCAAAGGCCGCTTTAGCGTTTTCAAACCAATGGCAGCTTTAGCGTTTTCAAACCAAAGGCGGCATTAGGGTTTTGAAACCAAAGGCAGCTTTAGCGTTTTCAAACCAAAGGCAGCTTTAGCGTTTTCAAACCAAAGGCAGCTTTAGTTTTTTCGAACCAAAGGCGGCTTTAGCATTTTCAAACCAAAGGCGGCTTTAGCGGATTCAAACCTTTAGCGACTTTTGCATTTTCAAACGTTCGGAAAATTTAGCGTTTTCAAACCAAAGGCGGCTTTAGCATATTCAAACCATCGGCGACTTTAGCGTTTTCAAACCTTGGGTAACTTTAGCGTTTTCAAACCAAAGGCGGCTTAAGCGTTTTCAAACCAAAGGCGGCTTTAGCGCTTTCAAACCAAAGGCAGCTTTAGTTTTTTCGAACCAAAGGCGGCTTTAGCATTTTCAAACCAAAGGCGGCTTTAGCGTTTTCAAACCTTCGGAAACTTTAGCATTTTCAAACCTTCAGTATCTTTAGCGTTTTGAAACCAAAGGCAGCTTTAGCGTTTTGAAACCAAAGGCGGCTTTAGCGTTTTCAAACCAAAGGCAGCTTTAGCATTTTCAAACCAAAGGCGGCTTTAGCATTTTCAAACCAAAGTCAGCTTTAGCGTTTTCAAACCAAAGGCGGCTTTAGCGTTTTCAAACCAATGGCAGCTTTAGCGTTTTCAAACCAAAGGCGGCATTAGCATTTTGAAACCAAAGGCAGCTTTAGCGTTTTCAAACCAAAGGCAGCTTTAGCGTTTTCAAACCAAAGGCAGCTTTAGCGTTTTTAAACCAAAGGCGGCTTTAGCATTTTCAAACCAAAGGCGGATTTAGTGTTTTCAAACCAAAAGCAGCTTTAGCGTTTTCAAACCTTTCGCGACTTTTGCATTTTCAAACGTTCGGTAACTTTAGCGTTTTCAAACCAAAGGCGGCTTTAGCATATTCAAACCATCGGCGACTTTAGCGTTTTCAAACCTTGGGTGACTTTAGCGCTTTCAAACCAAAGGCAGCTTTAGCGTTTTCAAACCAAAGGCAGCTTTAGCGTTTTCAAACCAAAGGCAGCTTTAGCGTATTCAAACCTTTAGCGACTTTAGCATTTTCAAATGTTTGGTAACTTTAGAGTTTTCAAACCAAAGGCGGCTTTAGCATATTCAAACCATCGGCGACTTTAGCGTTTTCAAACCTTGGGTAACTTTAGCGTTTTCAAACCAAAGGCGGCTTAAGCGTTTTCAAACCAAAGGCGGCTTTAGCGTTTTCAAACCAAAGGCGGCTTTAGCGCTTTCAAACCAAAGGCAGCTTTAGTTTTTTGGAACCAAAGGCGGCTTTAGCATTTTCAAACCAAAGGCGGCTTTAGCGTTTTCAAACCTTCGGAAACTTTAGCATTTTCAAACCTTCAGTATCTTTAGCGTTTTGAAACCAAAGGCAGCTTTAGCGTTTTGAAACCAAAGGCGGCTTTAGCGTTTTCAAACCAAAGGCGGATTTAGCGTTTTCAAACCAAAAGCAGCTTTAGCGTTTTCAAACCAAAGGCGGCTTTAGCGGATTCAAACCTTTAGCGACTTTTGCATTTTCAAACGTTCGGTAAATTTAGCGTTTTCAAACCAAAGGCGGCTTTAGCATATTCAAACCATCGGCGACTTTAGCGTTTTCAAACCTTGGGTAACTTTAGCGTTTTCAAACCAAAGGCGGCTTAAGCGTTTTCAAACCAAAGGCGGCTTTAGCGCTTTCAAACCAAAGGCAGCTTTAGTTTTTTCGAACCAAAGGCGGCTTTAGCATTTTCAAACCAAAGGCGGCTTTAGCGTTTTCAAACCTTCGGAAACTTTAGCATTTTCAAACCTTCAGTATCTTTAGCATTTTGAAACCAAAGGCAGCTTTAGCGTTTTGAAACCAAAGGCGGCTTTAGCGTTTTCAAACCAAAGGCGGATTTAGCGTTTTCAAACCAAAAGCAGCTTTAGCGTTTTCAAACCAAAGGCGGCTTTAGCGTTTTCAAACCAATGGCAGCTTTAGCATTTTCAAACCAAAGGCGGCATTAACGTTTTGAAACCAAAGGCAGCTTTAGCGTTTTCAAACCAAAGGCAGCTTTAGCGTTTTCAAACCAAAGGCAGCTTTAGTTTTTTCGAACCAAAGGCGGCTTTAGCATTTTCAAACCAAAGGCGGCTTTAGCGTTTTCAAACCTTCGGAAACTTTAGCATGTTCAAATCTTCAGCATCTTTAGCGTTTTGAAACCAAAGGCAGCTTTAGCGTTTTTAAACCAAAGGCGGCTTTAGCATTTTCAAACCAAGGGCGGATTTAGCGTTTTCAAACCAAAAGCAGCTTTAGCGTTTTCAAACCTTTCGCGACTTTTGCATTTTCAAACGTTCGGTAACTTTAGCGTTTTCAAACCAAAGGCGGCTTTAGCATATTCAAACCATCGGCGACTTTAGCGTTTTCAAACCTTGGGTAACTTTAGCGCTTTCAAACCAAAGGCAGCTTTAGCGTTTTCAAACCAAAGGCAGCTTTAGCGTTTTCAAACCAAAGGCAGCTTTAGCGTATTCAAACCTTTAGCGACTTTAGCATTTTCAAATGTTTGGTAACTTTAGAGTTTTCAAACCAAAGGCGGCTTTAGCATATTCAAACCATCGGCGACTTTAGCGTTTTCAAACCTTGGGTAACTTTAGCGTTTTCAAACCAAAGGCGGCTTAAGTGTTTTCAAACCAAAGGCGGCTTTAGCGTTTTCAAACCAAAGGCGGCTTTAGCGCTTTCAAACCAAAGGCAGCTTTAGTTTTTTGGAACCAAAGGCGGCTTTAGCATTTTCAAACCAAAGGCGGCTTTAGCGTTTTCAAACCTTCGGAAACTTTAGCATTTTCAAACCTTCAGTATCTTTAGCGTTTTGAAACCAAAGGCAGCTTTAGCGTTTTGAAACCAAAGGCGGCTTTAGCGTTTTCAAACCAAAGGCGGATTTAGCGTTTTCAAACCAAAAGCAGCTTTAGCGTTTTCAAACCAAAGGCGGCTTTAGCGGATTCAAACTTTTAGCGACTTTTGCATTTTCAAACGTTCGGTAAATTTAGCGTTTTCAAACCAAAGGCGGCTTTAGCATATTCAAACCATCGGCGACTTTAGCGTTTTCAAACCTTGGGTAACTTTAGCGTTTTCAAACCAAAGGCGGCTTAAGCGTTTTCAAACCAAAGGCGGCTTTAGCGCTTTCAAACCAAAGGCGGCTTTAGCGCTTTCAAACCAAAGGCAGCTTTAGTTTTTTGGAACCAAAGGCGGCTTTAGCATTTTCAAACCAAAGGCGGCTTTAGCGTTTTCAAACCTTCGGAAACTTTAGCATTTTCAAACCTTCAGTATCTTTAGCGTTTTGAAACCAAAGGCAGCTTTAGCGTTTTGAAACCAAAGGCGGCTTTAGCGTTTTCAAACCAAAGGCGGATTTAGCGTTTTCAAACCAAAAGCAGCTTTAGCGTTTTCAAACCAAAGGCGGCTTTAGCGGATTCAAACCTTTAGCGACTTTTGCATTTTCAAACGTTCGGTAAATTTAGCGTTTTCAAACCAAAGGCGGCTTTAGCATATTCAAACCATCGGCGACTTTAGCGTTTTCAAACCTTGGGTAACTTTAGCGTTTTCAAACCAAAGGCGGCTTAAGCGTTTTCAAACCAAAGGCGGCTTTAGCGCTTTCAAACCAAAGGCAGCTTTAGTTTTTTCGAACAAAAGGCGGCTTTAGCATTTTCAAACCAAAGGCGGCTTTAGCGTTTTCAAACCTTCGGAAACTTTAGCATTTTCAAACCTTCAGTATCTTTAGTGTTTTGAAACCAAAGGCAGCTTTAGCGTTTTGAACCAAAGGCGGCTTTAGCATTTTCAAACCAAAGGCAGCTTTAGCGTTTTCAAACCAAAGGCGGCTTTAGCATTTTCAAACCAATGGCAGCTTTAGCGTTTTCAAACCAAAGGCGGCATTAGCGTTTTCAAACCAAAGGCAGCTTTAGCGTTTTCAAACCAAAGGCAGCTTTAGCGTTTTCAAACCAAAGGCAGCTTTAGTTTTTTCGAACCAAAGGCGGCTTTAGCATTTTCAAACCAAAGGCGGCTTTAGCGTTTTCAAACCTTCGAAACTTTAGCATTTTCAAATCTTCAGCATCTTTAGCGTTTTGAAACCAAAGGCAGCTTTAGCGTTTTGAAACCAAAGGCGGCTTTAGCATTTTCAAACCAAAGGCGGATTTAGCGTTTTCAAACCAAAAGCAGCTTTAGCGTTTTCAAACCTTTAGCGACTTTAGCATTTTCAAACGTTCGGTAACTTTAGCGTTTTCAAACCAAAGGCGGCTTTAGCATATTCAAACCATCGGCGACTTTAGCGTTTTCAAACCTTGGGTAACTTTAGCGCTTTCAAACCAAAGGCAGCTTTAGCGTTTTCAAACCAAAGGCAGCTTTAGCGTTTTCAAACCAAAGGCAGCTTTAGCATATTCAAACCTTTCGCGACTTTAGCATTTTCAAACGTTTGGTAACTTTAGCGTTTTCAAACCAAAGGCGGCTTTAGCATATTCAAACCATCGGCGACTTTAGCGTTTTCAAACCTTGGGTAACTTTAGCGCTTTCAAACCAAAGGCAGCTTTAGCGTTTTCAAACCAAAGGCAGCTTTAGCGTTTTCAAACCAAACGCAGCTTTAGCGTATTCAAACCTTTAGCGACTTTAGCATTTTCAAACGTTTGGTAACTTTAGAGTTTTCAAACCAAAGGCGGCTTTAGCATATTCAAACCATCGGCGACTTTAGCGTTTTCAAACCTTGGGTAACTTTAGCGTTTTCAAACCAAAGGCGGCTTTAGCGTTTTCAAACCAAAGGCAGCTTTAGCGTTTTGAAACCAAAGGCGGCTTTAGCGTTTTCAAACCAAAGTCAGCTTTAGCGTTTTCAAACCAAAGGCGGCTTTTATGTTTTCAAACCAATGGCAGCTTTAGCGTTTTCAAACCAAAGGCGGCATTTGCGTTTTGAAACCAAAGGCAGCTATAGCGTTTTCAAACCAAAGGCAGCTTTAGCGTTTTCAAACCAAAGGCAGCTTTAGTTTTTTCGAACCAAAGGCGGCTTTAGCATTTTCAAACCAAAGGCAGCTTTAGCGTTTTCAAACCTTCGGAAACTTTAGCATTTTCATATCTTCAGCATCTTTAGCGTTTTGAAACCAAAGGCAGCTTTAGCGTTTTTAAACCAAAGGCGGCTTTAGCATTTTCAAACCAAAGGCGGATTTAGCGTTTTCAAACCAAAAGCAGCTTTAGCGTTTTCAAACCTTTAGCGACTTTAGCATTTTCAAATGTTTGGTAACTTTAGAGTTTTCAAACCAAAGGCGGCTTTAGCATATTCAAACCATCGGCGACTTTAGCGTTTTCAAACCTTGGGTAACTTTAGCGTTTTCAAACCAAAGGCGGCTTAAGCGTTTTCAAACCAAAGGCGGCTTTAGCGCTTTCAAACCAAAGGCAGCTTTAGTATTTTCGAACCAAAGGCGGCTTTAGCATTTTCAAACCAAAGGCGGCTTTAGCGTTTTCAAACCTTCGGAAACTTTAGCATTTTCAAACCTTCAGTATCTTTAGCGTTTTGAAACCAAAGGCAGCTTTAGCGTTTTGAAACCAAAGGCGACTTTAGCGTTTACAAACCAAAGGCGGATTTAGCGTTTTCAAACCAAAAGCAGCTTTAGCGTTTTCAAACCAAAGGCGGCTTTAGCGGATTCAAACCTTTAGCGACTTTAGCATTTTCAAACGTTCGGTAAATTTAGCGTTTTCAAACCAAAGGCGGCTTTAGCATATTCAAACCATCGGCGACTTTAGCGTTTTCAAACCTTGGGTAACTTTAGCGTTTTCAAACCAAAGGCGGCTTAAGCGTTTTCAAACCAAAGGCGGCTTTAGCGCTTTCAAACCAAAGGCAGCTTTAGTTTTTTCGAACCAAAGGCGGCTTTAGCATTTTCAAACCAAAGGCGGCTTTAGCGTTTTCAAACCTTCGGAAACTTTAGCATTTTCAAACCTTCAGTATCTTTAGCGTTTTGAAACCAAAGGCAGCTTTAGCGTTTTGAAACCAAAGGCGGCTTTAGCGTTTTCAAACCAAAGGCAGCTTTAGCGTTTTCAAACCAAAGGCGGCTTTAGCTTTTTCAAACCAATGGCAGCTTTAGCGTTTTCAAACCAAAGGCGGCATTAGCGTTTTCAAACCAAAGGCAGCTTTAGCGTTTTCAAACCAAAGGCAGCTTTAGCGTTTTCAAACCAAAGGCAGCTTTAGTTTTTTCGAACCAAAGGCGGCTTTAGCATTTTCAAACCAAAGGCGGCTTTAGCGTTTTCAAACCATCGAAACTTTAGCATTTTCAAATCTTCAGCATCTTTAGCGTTTTGAAACCAAAGGCAGCTTTAGCGTTTTCAAACCAAAGGCGGCTTTAGCATTTTCAAACCAAAGGCGGATTTAGCGTTTTCAAACCAAAAGCAGCTTTAGCGTTTTCAAACCTTTAGCGACTTTAGCATTTTCAAACGTTCGGTAACTTTAGCGTTTTCAAACCAAAGGCGGCTTTAGCATATTCAAACCATCGGCGACTTTAGTGTTTTCAAACCTTGGGTAACTTTAGCGCTTTCAAACCAAAGGCAGCTTTAGCGTTTTCAAACCAAAGGCAGCTTTAGCGTTTTCAAACCAAAGGCAGCTTTAGCGTATTCAAACCTTTAGCGACTTTAGCATTTTCAAAAGTTTGGTAACTTTAGAGTTTTCAAACCAAAGGCGGCTTTAGCATATTCAAACCATCGGCGACTTTAGCGTTTTCAAACCTTGGGTAACTTTAGCGTTTTCAAACCAAAGGCGGCTTAAGCGTTTTCAAACCAAAGGCGGCTTTAGCACTTTCAAACCAAAGGCAGCTTTAGTTTTTTCGAACCAAAGGCGGCTTTAGCATTTTCAAACCAAAGGCGGCTTTAGCGTTTTCAAACCTTCGGAAACTTTAGCATTTTCAAACCTTCAGTATCTTTAGCGTTTTGAAACCAAAGGCAGCTTTAGCGTTTTGAAACCAAAGGCGGCTTTAGCGTTTTCAAACCAAAGGCAGCATTAGCGTTTTCAAACCAAAGGCGGCTTTAGCATTTTCAAACCAATGGCAGCTTTAGCGTTTTCAAACCAAAGGCGGCATTTGCGTTTTGAAACCAAAGGCAGCTATAGCGTTTTCAAACCAAAGGCAGCTTTAGCGTTTTCAAACCAAAGGCAGCTTTAGTTTTTTCGAACCAAAGGCGGCTTTAGCATTTTCAAACCAAAGGCAGCTTTAGCGTTTTCAAACCTTCGGAAACTTTAGCATTTTCATATCTTCAGCATCTTTTGCGTTTTGAAACCAAAGGCAGCTTTAGCGTTTTTAAACCAAAGGCGGCTTTAGCATTTTCAAACCAAAGGCGGATTTAGCGTTTTCAAACCAAAAGCAGCTTTACCGTTTTCAAACCTTTGGCGACTTTTGCATTTTCAAACGTTCGGTAACTTTAGCGTTTTCAAACCAAAGGCAGCTTTAGTGTTTTCAAACCAAAAGCAGCTTTAGCGTTTTCAAACCTTTAGCGACTTTAGCATTTTCAAACGTTCGGTAACTTTAGCGTTTTCAAACCAAAGGCGGCTTTAGCATATTCAAACCATCGGCGACTTTAGCGTTTTCAACCTTGGGTAACTTTAGCGCTTTCAAACCAAAGGCAGCTTTAGCGTTTTCAAACCAAAGGCAGCTTTAGCGTTTTCAAACCAAAGGCAGCTTTAGCATATTCAAACCTTTAGCGACTTTAGCATTTTCAAACGTTTGGTAACTTTAGCGTTTTCAAACCAAAGGCGGCTTTAGCATATTCAAACCATCGGCGACTTTAGCGTTTTCAAACCTTGGGTAACTTTAGCGTTTTCAAACCAAAGGCGGCTTAAGCATTTTCAAACCAAAGGCGGCTTTAGCGCTTTCAAACCAAAGGCAGCTTTAGTTTTTTCGAACCAAAGGCGGCTTTAGCATTTTCAAACCAAAGGCGGCTTTAGCGTTTTCAAACCTTCGGAAACTTTAGCATTTTCAAACCTTCAGTATCTTTAGCGTTTTGAAACCAAAGGCAGCTTTAGCGTTTTGAAACCAAAGGCGGCTTTAGCGTTTTCAAACCAAAGGCAGCTTTAGCGTTTTCAAACCAAAGGCGGCTTTAGCTTTTTCAAACCAATGGCAGCTTTAGCGTTTTCAAACCAAAGGCGGCATTAGCGTTTTCAAACCAAAGGCAGCTTTAGCGTTTTCAAACCAAAGGCAGCTTTAGCGTTTTCAAACCAAAGGCAGCTTTAGTTTTTTCGAACCAAAGGCGGCTTTAGCATTTTCAAACCAAAGGCGGCTTTAGCGTTTTCAAATCTTCGAAACTTTAGCATTTTCAAATCTTCAGCATCTTTAGCGTTTTGAAACCAAAGGCAGCTTTAGCGTTTTCAAACCAAAGGCGGCTTTAGCATTTTCAAACCAAAGGCAGCTTTAGCGTTTTCAAACCAAAGGCAGCTTTAGCATATTCAAACCATCGGCGACTTTAGCGTTTTCAAACCTTGGGTAACTTTAGCGTTTTCAAACCAAAGGCGGCTTTAGCATATTCAAACCATCGGCGACTTTAGCGTTTTCAAACCTTGGGTAACTTTAGCGCTTTCAAACCAAAGGCAGCTTTAGCGTTTTCAAACCAAAGGCAGCTTTAGCGTTTTCAAACCAAAGGCAGCTTTAGCGTATTCAAACCTTTAGCGACTTTAGCATTTTCAAAAGTTTGGTAACTTTAGAGTTTTCAAACCAAAGGCGGCTTTAGCATATTCAAACCATCGGCGACTTTAGCGTTTTCAAACCTTGGGTAACTTTAGCGTTTTCAAACCAAAGGCGGCTTAAGCGTTTTCAAACCAAAGGCGGCTTTAGCACTTTCAAACCAAAGGCAGCTTTAGTTTTTTCGAACCAAAGGCGGCTTTAGCATTTTCAAACCAAAGGCGGCTTTAGCGTTTTCAAACCTTCGGAAACTTTAGCATTTTCAAACCTTCAGTATCTTTAGCGTTTTGAAACCAAAGGCAGCTTTAGCGTTTTGAAACCAAAGGCGGCTTTAGCGTTTTCAAACCAAAGGCAGCATTAGCGTTTTCAAACCAAAGGCAGCTTTAGCATTTTCAAACCAATGGCAGCTTTAGCGTTTTCAAACCAAAGGCGGCATTTGCGTTTTGAAACCAAAGGCAGCTATAGCGTTTTCAAACCAAAGGCAGCTTTAGCGTTTTCAAACCAAAGGCAGCTTTAGTTTTTTCGAACCAAAGGCGGCTTTAGCATTTTCAAACCAAAGGCAGCTTTAGCGTTTTCAAACCTTCGGAAACTTTAGCATTTTCATATCTTCAGCATCTTTAGCGTTTTGAAACCAAAGGCAGCTTTATCGTTTTTAAACCAAAGGCGGCTTTAGCATTTTCAAACCAAAGGCGGATTTAGCGTTTTCAAACCAAAAGCAGCTTTAGCGTTTTCAAACCTTTGGCGACTTTTGCATTTTCAAACGTTCGGTAACTTTAGCGTTTTCAAACCAAAGGCAGCTTTAGTGTTTTCAAACCAAAAGCAGCTTTAGCGTTTTCAAACCTTTAGCGACTTTAGCATTTTCAAACGTTCGGTAACTTTAGCGTTTTCAAACCAAAGGCGGCTTTAGCATATTCAAACCATCGGCGACTTTAGCGTTTTCAAACCTTGGGTAACTTTAGCGCTTTCAAACCAAAGGCAGCTTTAGCGTTTTCAAACCAAAGGCAGCTTTAGCGTTTTCAAACCAAAGGCAGCTTTAGCATATTCAAACCTTCAGTATCTTTAGCGTTTTGAAACCAAAGGCAGCTTTAGCGTTTTGAAACCAAAGGCGGCTTTAGCGTTTTCAAACCAAAGGCAGCTTTAGCGTTTTCAAACCAAAGGCGGCTTTAGCTTTTTCAAACCAATGGCAGCTTTAGCGTTTTCAAACCAAAGGCGGCATTAGCGTTTTCAAACCAAAGGCAGCTTTAGCGTTTTCAAACCAAAGGCAGCTTTAGCGTTTTCAAACCAAAGGCAGCTTTAGTTTTTTCGAACCAAAGGCGGCTTTAGCATTTTCAAACCAAAGGCGGCTTTAGCGTTTTCAAACCTTCGAAACTTTAGCATTTTCAAATCTTCAGCATCTTTAGCGTTTTGAAACCAAAGGCAGGTTTAGCGTTTTGAAACCAAAGGCGGCTTTAGCATTTTCAAACCAAAGGCGGATTTAGCGTTTTCAAACCAAAAGCAGCTTTAGCGTTTTCAAACCTTTAGCGACTTTAGCATTTTCAAACGTTCGGTAACTTTAGCGTTTTCAAACCAAAGGCGGCTTTAGCATATTCAAACCATCGGCGACTTTAGCGTTTTCAAACCTTGGGTAACTTTAGCGCTTTCAAACCAAAGGCAGCTTTAGCGTTTTCAAACCAAAGGCAGCTTTAGTTTTTTCGAACCAAAGGCGGCTTTAGCATTTTCAAACCAAAGGCAGCTTTAGCGTTTTCAAACCTTCGGAAACTTTAGCATTTTCATATCTTCAGCATCTTTAGCGTTTTGAAACCAAAGGCAGCTTTAGCGTTTTTAAACCAAAGGCGGCTTTAGCATTTTCAAACCAAAGGCGGATTTAGCGTTTTCAAACCAAAAGCAGCTTTAGCGTTTTCAAACCTTTGGCGACTTTTGCATTTTCAAACGTTCGGTAACTTTAGCGTTTTCAAACCAAAGGCAGCTTTAGTGTTTTCAAACCAAAAGCAGCTTTAGCGTTTTCAAACCTTTCGCGACTTTTGCATTTTCAAACGTTCGGTAACTTTAGCGTTTTCAAACCAAAGGCGGCTTTAGCATATTCAAACCATCGGCGACTTTAGCGTTTTCAAACCTTGGGTGACTTTAGCGCTTTCAAACCAAAGGCAGCTTTAGCGTTTTCAAACCAAAGGCAGCTTTAGCGTTTTCAAACCAAAGGCAGCTTTAGCTTATTCAAACCTTTAGCGACTTTAGCATTTTCAAATGTTTGGTAACTTTAGAGTTTTCAAACCAAAGGCGGCTTTAGCATATTCAAACCATGGGCGACTTTAGCGTTTTCAAACCTTGGGTAACTTTAGCGTTTTCAAACCGAAGGCGGCTTAAGCGTTTTCAAACCAAAGGCGGCTTTAGCGTTTTCAAACCAAAGGCGGCTTTAGCGCTTTCAAACCAAAGGCAGCTTTAGTTTTTTGGAACCAAAGGCGGCTTTAGCATTTTCAAACCAAAGGCGGCTTTAGCGTTTTCAAACCTTCGGAAACTTTAGCATTTTCAAACCTTCAGTATCTTTAGCGTTTTGAAACCAAAGGCAGCTTTAGCGTTTTGAAACCAAAGGCGGCTTTAGCGTTTTCAAACCAAAGGCGGATTTAGCGTTTTCAAACCAAAAGCAGCTTTAGCGTTTTCAAACCAAAGGCGGCTTTAGCGGATTCAAACCTTTAGCGACTTTTGCATTTTCAAACGTTCGGTAAATTTAGCGTTTTCAAACCAAAGGCGGCTTTAGCATATTCAAACCATCGGCGACTTTAGCGTTTTCAAACCTTGGGTAACTTTAGCGTTTTCAAACCAAAGGCGGCTTAAGCGTTTTCAAACCAAAGGCGGCTTTAGCGCTTTCAAACCAAAGGCAGCTTTAGTTTTTTCGAACCAAAGGCGGCTTTAGCATTTTCAAACCAAAGGCGGCTTTAGCGTTTTCAAACCTTCGGAAACTTTAGCATTTTCAAACCTTCAGTATCTTTAGCGTTTTGAAACCAAAGGCAGCTTTAGCGTTTTGAAACCAAAGGCGGCCTTAGCGTTTTCAAACCAAAGGCGGATTTAGCGTTTTCAAACCAAAAGCAGCTTTAGCGTTTTGAAAACAAAGTCAGCTTTAGCATTTTGAAACCAAAGGCGGCTTTACCGTTTTCAAACCAAAGGCAGCTTTAGCGTTTTCAAACCAAAGGCGGCTTTAGCGTTTTCAAACCAAAGTCAGCTTTAGCGTTTTCAAACCAAAGGCGGCTTTAGCGTTTTCAAACCAATGGCAGCTTTAGCGTTTTCAAACCAAAGGCCGCTTTAGCGTTTTCAAACCAATGGCAGCTTTAGCGTTTTCAAACCAAAGGCGGCATTAGCATTTTGAAACCAAAGGCAGCTTTAGCGTTTTCAAACCAAAGGCAGCTTTAGCGTTTTCAAACCAAAGGCAGCTTTAGTTTTTTCGAACCAAAGGCGGCTTTAGCATTTTCAAACCAAAGGCGGCTTTAGCGTTTTCAAACCTTCGGAAACTTTAGCATTTTCAAATCTTCAGCATCTTTAGCGTTTTGAAACCAAAGGCAGCTTTAGCGTTTTTAAACCAAAGGCGGCTTTAGCATTTTCAAACCAAAGGCGGATTTAGCGTTTTCAAACCAAAAGCAGCTTTAGCGTTTTCAAACCTTTAGCGACTTTAGCATTTTCAAACGTTCGGTAACTTTAGCGTTTTCAAACCAAAGGCGGCTTTAGCATATTCAAACCATCGGCAACTTTAGCGTTTTCAAACCTTGGGTAACTTTAGCGCTTTCAAACCAAAGGCAGCTTTAGCGTTTTCAAACCAAAGGCAGCTTTAGCGTTTTCAAACCAAAGGCAGCTTTAGCGTATTCAAACCTTTAGCGACTTTAGCATTTTCAAATGTTTGGTAACTTTAGAACTTTCAAACCAAAGGTGGCTTTAGCATAATCAAATCATCGGCGACTTTAGCGTTATCAAACCTTGGGTAACTTTAGCGTTTTCAAACCAAAGGCGGCTTAAGCGTTTTCAAACCAAATGCGGCTTTAGCGTTTTCAAACCAAAGGCGGCTTTAGCGCTTTCAAACCAAAGGCAGCTTTAGTTTTTTCGACCCAAAGGCGGCTTTAGCATTTTCAAACCAAAGGCGGCTTTAGCGTTTTCAAACCTTCGGAAACTTTAGCATTTTCAAACCTTCAGTATCTTTAGCATTTTGAAACCAAAGGCAGCTTTAGCGTTTTGAAACCAAAGGCGGCTTTAGCGTTTTCAAACCAAAGGCGGATTTAGCGTTTTCAAACCAAAAGCAGCTTTAGCGTTTTCAAACCAAAGGCGGCTTTAGCGTTTTCAAACCAATGGCAGCTTTAGCGTTTTCAAACCAAAGGCGGCATTAGCGTTTTGAAACCAAAGGCAGCTTTAGCGTTTTCAAACCAAAGGCAGCTTTAGCGTTTTCAAACCAAAGGCAGCTTTAGTTTTTTCGAACCAAAGGCGGCTTTAGCATTTTCAAACCAAAGGCGGCTTTAGCGTTTTCAAACCTTCGGAAACTTTAGCATGTTCAAATCTTCAGCATCTTTAGCGTTTTGAAACCAAAGGCAGCTTTAGCGTTTTTAAACCAAAGGCGGCTTTAGCATTTTCAAACCAAGGGCGGATTTAGCGTTTTCAAACCAAAAGCAGCTTTAGCGTTTTCAAACCTTTCGCGACTTTTGCATTTTCAAACGTTCGGTAACTTTAGCGTTTTCAAACCAAAGGCGGCTTTAGCATATTCAAACCATCGGCGACTTTAGCGTTTTCAAACCTTGGGTAACTTTAGCGCTTTCAAACCAAAGGCAGCTTTAGCGTTTTCAAACCAAAGGCAGCTTTAGCGTTTTCAAACCAAAGGCAGCTTTAGCGTATTCAAACCTTTAGCGACTTTAGCATTTTCAAATGTTTGGTAACTTTAGAGTTTTCAAACCAAAGGCGGCTTTAGCATATTCAAACCATCGGCGACTTTAGCGTTTTCAAACCTTGGGTAACTTTAGCGTTTTCAAACCAAAGGCGGCTTAAGTGTTTTCAAACCAAAGGCGGCTTTAGCGTTTTCAAACCAAAGGCGGCTTTAGCGCTTTCAAACCAAAGGCAGCTTTAGTTTTTTGGAACCAAAGGCGGCTTTAGCATTTTCAAACCAAAGGCGGCTTTAGCGTTTTCAAACCTTCGGAAACTTTAGCATTTTCAAACCTTCAGTATCTTTAGCGTTTTGAAACCAAAGGCAGCTTTAGCGTTTTGAAACCAAAGGCGGCTTTAGCGTTTTCAAACCAAAGGCGGATTTAGCGTTTTCAAACCAAAAGCAGCTTTAGCGTTTTCAAACCAAAGGCGGCTTTAGCGGATTCAAACCTTTAGCGACTTTTGCATTTTCAAACGTTCGGTAAATTTAGCGTTTTCAAACCAAAGGCGGCTTTAGCATATTCAAACCATCGGCGACTTTAGCGTTTTCAAACCTTGGGTAACTTTAGCGTTTTCAAACCAAAGGCGGCTTAAGCGTTTTCAAACCAAAGGCGGCTTTAGCGCTTTCAAACCAAAGGCAGCTTTAGTTTTTTCGAACAAAAGGCGGCTTTAGCATTTTCAAACCAAAGGCGGCTTTAGCGTTTTTAAACCTTCGGAAACTTTAGCATTTTCAAACCTTCAGTATCTTTAGTGTTTTGAAACCAAAGGCAGCTTTAGCGTTTTGAACCAAAGGCGGCTTTAGCATTTTCAAACCAAAGGCAGCTTTAGCGTTTTCAAACCAAAGGCGGCTTTAGCATTTTCAAACCAATGGCAGCTTTAGCGTTTTCAAACCAAAGGCGGCATTAGCGTTTTCAAACCAAAGGCAGCTTTAGCGTTTTCAAACCAAAGGCAGCTTTAGCGTTTTCAAACCAAAGGCAGCTTTAGTTTTTTCGAACCAAAGGCGGCTTTAGCATTTTCAAACCAAAGGCGGCTTTAGCGTTTTCAAACCTTCGAAACTTTAGCATTTTCAAATCTTCAGCATCTTTAGCGTTTTGAAACCAAAGGCAGCTTTAGCGTTTTGAAACCAAAGGCGGCTTTAGCATTTTCAAACCAAAGGCGGATTTAGCGTTTTCAAACCAAAAGCAGCTTTAGCGTTTTCAAACCTTTAGCGACTTTAGCATTTTCAAACGTTCGGTAACTTTAGCGTTTTCAAACCAAAGGCGGCTTTAGCATATTCAAACCATCGGCGACTTTAGCGTTTTCAAACCTTGGGTAACGTTAGCGCTTTCAAACCAAAGGCAGCTTTAGCGTTTTCAAACCAAAGGCAGCTTTAGCGTTTTCAAACCAAAGGCAGCTTTAGCATATTCAAACCTTTCGCGACTTTAGCATTTTCAAACGTTTGGTAACTTTAGCGTTTTCAAACCAAAGGCGGCTTTAGCATATTCAAACCATCGGCGACTTTAGCGTTTTCAAACCTTGGGTAACTTTAGCGCTTTCAAACCAAAGGCAGCTTTAGCGTTTTCAAACCAAAGGCAGCTTTAGCGTTTTCAAACCAAACGCAGCTTTAGCGTATTCAAACCTTTAGCGACTTTAGCATTTTCAAACGTTTGGTAACTTTAGAGTTTTCAAACCAAAGGCGGCTTTAGCATATTCAAACCATCGGCGACTTTAGCGTTTTCAAACCTTGGGTAACTTTAGCGTTTTCAAACCAAAGGCGGCTTTAGCGTTTTCAAACCAAAGGCAGCTTTAGCGTTTTGAAACCAAAGGCGGCTTTAGCGTTTTCAAACCAAAGTCAGCTTTAGCGTTTTCAAACCAAAGGCGGCTTTTGTGTTTTCAAACCAATGGCAGCTTTAGCGTTTTCAAACCAAAGGCGGCATTTGCGTTTTGAAACCAAAGGCAGCTATAGCGTTTTCAAACCAAAGGCAGCTTTAGCGTTTTCAAACCAAAGGCAGCTTTAGTTTTTTCGAACCAAAGGCGGCTTTAGCATTTTCAAACCAAAGGCAGCTTTAGCGTTTTCAAACCTTCGGAAACTTTAGCATTTTCATATCTTCAGCATCTTTAGCGTTTTGAAACCAAAGGCAGCTTTAGCGTTTTTAAACCAAAGGCGGCTTTAGCATTTTCAAACCAAAGGCGGATTTAGCGTTTTCAAACCAAAAGCAGCTTTAGCGTTTTCAAACCTTTAGCGACTTTTGCATTTTCAAACGTTCGGTAACTTTAGCGTTTTCAAACCAAAGGCAGCTTTAGCGTTTTCAAACCAAAGGCAGCTTTAGCGTATTCAAACCTTTAGCGACTTTAGCATTTTCAAATGTTTGGTAACTTTAGAGTTTTCAAACCAAAGGCGGCTTTAGCATATTCAAACCATCGGCGACTTTAGCGTTTTCAAACCTTGGGTAACTTTAGCGTTTTCAAACCAAAGGCGGCTTAAGCGTTTTCAAACCAAAGGCGGCTTTAGCGCTTTCAAACCAAAGGCAGCTTTAGTATTTTCGAACCAAAGGCGGCTTTAGCATTTTCAAACCAAAGGCGGCTTTAGCGTTTTCAAACCTTCGGAAACTTTAGCATTTTCAAACCTTCAGTATCTTTAGCGTTTTGAAACCAAAGGCAGCTTTAGCGTTTTGAAACCAAAGGCGACTTTAGCGTTTACAAACCAAAGGCGGATTTAGCGTTTTCAAACCAAAAGCAGCTTTAGCGTTTTCAAACCAAAGGCGGCTTTAGCGGATTCAAACCTTTAGCGACTTTAGCATTTTCAAACGTTCGGTAAATTTAGCGTTTTCAAACCAAAGGCGGCTTTAGCATATTCAAACCATCGGCGACTTTAGCGTTTTCAAACCTTGGGTAACTTTAGCGTTTTCAAACCAAAGGCGGCTTAAGCGTTTTCAAACCAAAGGCGGCTTTAGCGCTTTCAAACCAAAGGCAGCTTTAGTTTTTTCGAACCAAAGGCGGCTTTAGCATTTTCAAACCAAAGGCGGCTTTAGCGTTTTCAAACCTTCGGAAACTTTAGCATTTTCAAACCTTCAGTATCTTTAGCGTTTTGAAACCAAAGGCAGCTTTAGCGTTTTGAAACCAAAGGCGGCTTTAGCGTTTTCAAACCAAAGGCAGCTTTAGCGTTTTCAAACCAAAGGCGGCTTTAGCTTTTTCAAACCAATGGCAGCTTTAGCGTTTTCAAACCAAAGGCGGCATTAGCGTTTTCAAACCAAAGGCAGCTTTAGCGTTTTCAAACCAAAGGCAGCTTTAGCGTTTTCAAACCAAAGGCAGCTTTAGTTTTTTCGAACCAAAGGCGGCTTTAGCATTTTCAAACCAAAGGCGGCTTTAGCGTTTTCAAACCATCGAAACTTTAGCATTTTCAAATCTTCAGCATCTTTAGCGTTTTGAAACCAAAGGCAGCTTTAGCGTTTTCAAACCAAAGGCGGCTTTAGCATTTTCAAACCAAAGGCGGATTTAGCGTTTTCAAACCAAAAGCAGCTTTAGCGTTTTCAAACCTTTAGCGACTTTAGCATTTTCAAACGTTCGGTAACTTTAGCGTTTTCAAACCAAAGGCGGCTTTAGCATATTCAAACCATCGGCGACTTTAGCGTTTTCAAACCTTGGGTAACTTTAGCGCTTTCAAACCAAAGGCAGCTTTAGCGTTTTCAAACCAAAGGCAGCTTTAGCGTTTTCAAACCAAAGGCAGCTTTAGCGTATTCAAACCTTTAGCGACTTTAGCATTTTCAAAAGTTTGGTAACTTTAGAGTTTTCAAACCAAAGGCGGCTTTAGCATATTCAAACCATCGGCGACTTTAGCGTTTTCAAACCTTGGGTAACTTTAGCGTTTTCAAACCAAAGGCGGCTTAAGCGTTTTCAAACCAAAGGCGGCTTTAGCACTTTCAAACCAAAGGCAGCTTTAGTTTTTTCGAACCAAAGGCGGCTTTAGCATTTTCAAACCAAAGGCGGCTTTAGCGTTTTCAAACCTTCGGAAACTTTAGCATTTTCAAACCTTCAGTATCTTTAGCGTTTTGAAACCAAAGGCAGCTTTAGCGTTTTGAAACCAAAGGCGGCTTTAGCGTTTTCAAACCAAAGGCAGCATTAGCGTTTTCAAACCAAAGGCGGCTTTAGCATTTTCAAACCAATGGCAGCTTTAGCGTTTTCAAACCAGAGGCGGCATTTGCGTTTTGAAACCAAAGGCAGCTATAGCGTTTTCAAACCAAAGGCAGCTTTAGCGTTTTCAAACCAAAGGCAGCTTTAGTTTTTTCGAACCAAAGGCGGCTTTAGCATTTTCAAACCAAAGGCAGCTTTAGCGTTTTCAAACCTTCGGAAACTTTAGCATTTTCATATCTTCAGCATCTTTAGCGTTTTGAAACCAAAGGCAGCTTTAGCGTTTTTAAACCAAAGGCGGCTTTAGCATTTTCAAACCAAAGGCGGATTTAGCGTTTTCAAACCAAAAGCAGCTTTACCGTTTTCAAACCTTTGGCGACTTTTGCATTTTCAAACGTTCGGTAACTTTAGCGTTTTCAAACCAAAGGCAGCTTTAGTGTTTTCAAACCAAAAGCAGCTTTAGCGTTTTCAAACCTTTAGCGACTTTAGCATTTTCAAACGTTCGGTAACTTTAGCGTTTTCAAACCAAAGGCGGCTTTAGCATATTCAAACCATCGGCGACTTTAGCGTTTTCAACCTTGGGTAACTTTAGCGCTTTCAAACCAAAGGCAGCTTTAGCGTTTTCAAACCAAAGGCAGCTTTAGCGTTTTCAAACCAAAGGCAGCTTTAGCATATTCAAACCTTTAGCGACTTTAGCATTTTCAAACGTTTGGTAACTTTAGCGTTTTCAAACCAAAGGCGGCTTTAGCATATTCAAACCATCGGCGACTTTAGCGTTTTCAAACCTTGGGTAACTTTAGCGTTTTCAAACCAAAGGCGGCTTAAGCGTTTTCAAACCAAAGGCGGCTTTAGCGCTTTCAAACCAAAGGCAGCTTTAGTTTTTTCGAACCAAAGGCGGCTTTAGCATTTTCAAACCAAAGGCGGCTTTAGCGTTTTCAAACCTTCGGAAACTTTAGCATTTTCAAACCTTCAGTATCTTTAGCGTTTTGAAACCAAAGGCAGCTTTAGCGTTTTGAAACCAAAGGCGGCTTTAGCGTTTTCAAACCAAAGGCAGCTTTAGCGTTTTCAAACCAAAGGCGGCTTTAGCTTTTTCAAACCAATGGCAGCTTTAGCGTTTTCAAACCAAAGGCGGCATTAGCGTTTTCAAACCAAAGGCAGCTTTAGCGTTTTCAAACCAAAGGCAGCTTTAGCGTTTTCAAACCAAAGGCAGCTTTAGTTTTTTCGAACCAAAGGCGGCTTTAGCATTTTCAAACCAAAGGCGGCTTTAGCGTTTTCAAATCTTCGAAACTTTAGCATTTTCAAATCTTCAGCATCTTTAGCGTTTTGAAACCAAAGGCAGCTTTAGCGTTTTCAAACCAAAGGCGGCTTTAGCATTTTCAAACCAAAGGCAGCTTTAGCGTTTTCAAACCAAAGGCAGCTTTAGCATATTCAAACCATCGGCGACTTTAGCGTTTTCAAACCTTGGGTAACTTTAGCGTTTTCAAACCAAAGGCGGCTTTAGCATATTCAAACCATCGGCGACTTTAGCGTTTTCAAACCTTGGGTAACTTTAGCGCTTTCAAACCAAAGGCAGCTTTAGCGTTTTCAAACCAAAGGCAGCTTTAGCGTTTTCAAACCAAAGGCAGCTTTAGCGTATTCAAACCTTTAGCGACTTTAGCATTTTCAAAAGTTTGGTAACTTTAGAGTTTTCAAACCAAAGGCGGCTTTAGCATATTCAAACCATCGGCGACTTTAGCGTTTTCAAACCTTGGGTAACTTTAGCGTTTTCAAACCAAAGGCGGCTTAAGCGTTTTCAAACCAAAGGCGGCTTTAGCACTTTCAAACCAAAGGCAGCTTTAGCGTTTTCAAACCTTCGGAAACTTTAGCATTTTCAAACCTTCAGTATCTTTAGCGTTTTGAAACCAAAGGCAGCTTTAGCGTTTTGAAACCAAAGGCGGCTTTAGCGTTTTCAAACCAAAGGCAGCATTAGCGTTTTCAAACCAAAGGCAGCTTTAGCATTTTCAAATCAATGGCAGCTTTAGCGTTTTCAAACCAAAGGCGGCATTTGCGTTTTGAAACCAAAGGCAGCTATAGCGTTTTCAAACCAAAGGCAGCTTTAGCGTTTTCAAACCAAAGGCAGCTTTAGTTTTTTCGAACCAAAGGCGGCTTTAGCATTTTCAAACCAAAGGCAGCTTTAGCGTTTTCAAACCTTCGGAAACTTTAGCATTTTCATATCTTCAGCATCTTTAGCGTTTTGAAACCAAAGGCAGCTTTAGCGTTTTTAAACCAAAGGCGGCTTTAGCATTTTCAAACCAAAGGCGGATTTAGCGTTTTCAAACCAAAAGCAGCTTTAGCGTTTTCAAACCTTTGGCGACTTTTGCATTTTCAAACGTTCGGTAACTTTAGCGTTTTCAAACCAAAGGCAGCTTTAGTGTTTTCAAACCAAAAGCAGCTTTAGCGTTTTCAAACCTTTAGCGACTTTAGCATTTTCAAACGTTCGGTAACTTTAGCGTTTTCAAACCAAAGGCGGCTTTAGCATATTCAAACCATCGGCGACTTTAGCGTTTTCAAACCTTGGGTAACTTTAGCGCTTTCAAACCAAAGGCAGCTTTAGCGTTTTCAAACCAAAGGCAGCTTTAGCGTTTTCAAACCAAAGGCAGCTTTAGCATATTCAAACCTTCAGTATCTTTAGCGTTTTGAAACCAAAGGCAGCTTTAGCGTTTTGAAACCAAAGGCGGCTTTAGCGTTTTCAAACCAAAGGCAGCTTTAGCGTTTTCAAACCAAAGGCGGCTTTAGCTTTTTCAAACCAATGGCAGCTTTAGCGTTTTCAAACCAAAGGCGGCATTAGCGTTTTCAAACCAAAGGCAGCTTTAGCGTTTTCAAACCAAAGGCAGCTTTAGCGTTTTCAAACCAAAGGCAGCTTTAGTTTTTTCGAACCAAAGGCGGCTTTAGCATTTTCAAACCAAAGGCGGCTTTAGCGTTTTCAAACCTTCGAAACTTTAGCATTTTCAAATCTTCAGCATCTTTAGCGTTTTGAAACCAAAGGCAGCTTTAGCGTTTTGAAACCAAAGGCGGCTTTAGCATTTTCAAACCAAAGGCGGATTTAGCGTTTTCAAACCAAAAGCAGCTTTAGCGTTTTCAAACCTTTAGCGACTTTAGCATTTTCAAACGTTCGGTAACTTTAGCGTTTTCAAACCAAAGGCGGCTTTAGCATATTCAAACCATCGGCGACTTTAGCGTTTTCAAACCTTGGGTAACTTTAGCGCTTTCAAACCAAAGGCAGCTTTAGCGTTTTCAAACCAAAGGCAGCTTTAGTTTTTTCGAACCAAAGGCGGCTTTAGCATTTTCAAACCAAAGGCAGCTTTAGCGTTTTCAAACCTTCGGAAACTTTAGCATTTTCATATCTTCAGCATCTTTAGCGTTTTGAAACCAAAGGCAGCTTTAGCGTTTTTAAACCAAAGGCGGCTTTAGCATTTTCAAACCAAAGGCGGATTTAGCGTTTTCAAACCAAAAGCAGCTTTAGCGTTTTCAAACCTTTGGCGACTTTTGCATTTTCAAACGTTCGGTAACTTTAGCGTTTTCAAACCAAAGGCAGCTTTAGTGTTTTCAAACCAAAAGCAGCTTTAGCGTTTTCAAACCTTTAGCGACTTTAGCATTTTCAAACGTTCGGTAACTTTAGCGTTTTCAAACCAAAGGCGGCTTTAGCATATTCAAACCATCGGCGACTTTAGCGTTTTCAAACCTTGGGTAACTTTAGCGCTTTCAAACCAAAGGCAGCTTTAGCGTTTTCAAACCAAAGGCAGCTTTAGCGTTTTCAAACCAAAGGCAGCTTTAGCATTTTCAAACCTTCAGTATCTTTAGCGTTTTGAAACCAAAGGCAGCTTTAGCGTTTTGAAACCAAAGGCGGCTCTAGCGTTTTCAAACCAAAGGCAGCTTTAGCGTTTTCAAACCAAAGGCGGCTTTAGCTTTTTCAAACCAATGGCAGCTTTAGCGTTTTCAAACCAAAGGCGGCATTAGCGTTTTCAAACCAAAGGCAGCTTTAGCGTTTTCAAACCAAAGGCAGCTATAGCGTTTTCAAACCAAAGGCAGCTTTAGTTTTTTCGAACCAAAGGCGGCTTTAGCATTTTCAAACCAAAGGCGGCTTTAGCGTTTTCAAACCTTCGAAACTTTAGCATTTTCAAATCTTCAGCATCTTTAGCGTTTTGAAACCAAAGGCAGCTTTAGCGTTTTGAAACCAAAGGCGGCTTTAGCATTTTCAAACCAAAGGCGGATTTAGCGTTTTCAAACCAAAAGCAGCTTTAGCGTTTTCAAACCTTTAGCGACTTTAGCATTTTCAAACGTTCGGTAACTTTAGCGTTTTCAAACCAAAGGCGGCTTTAGCATATTCAAACCATCGGCGACTTTAGCGTTTTCAAACCTTGGGTAACTTTAGCGCTTTCAAACCAAAGGCAGCTTTAGCGTTTTCAAACCAAAGGCAGCTTTAGCGTTTTCAAACCAAAGGCAGCTTTAGCGTATTCAAACCATTAGCGACTTTAACATTTTCAAAAGTTTGGTAACTTTAGAGTTTTCAAACCAAAGGCGGCTTTAGCATATTCAAACCATCGGCGACTTTAGCGTTTTCAAACCTTGGGTAACTTTAGTGTTTTCAAACCAAAGGCGGCTTAAGCGTTTTCAAACCAAAGGCGGCTTTAGCACTTTCAAACCAAAGGCAGCTTTAGTTTTTTCGAACCAAAGGCGGCTTTAGCATTTTCAAACCAAAGGCGGCTTTAGCGTTTTCAAACCTTCGGAAACTTTAGCATTTTCAAACCTTCAGTATCTTTAGCGTTTTGAAACCAAAGGCAGCTTTAGCGTTTTGAAACCAAAGGCGGCTTTAGCGTTTTAAAACCAAAGGCAGCTTTAGTTTTTTCGAACCAAAGGCGGCTTTAGCATTTTCAAACCAAAGGCAGCTTTAGCGTTTTCAAACCTTCGGAAACTTTAGCATTTTCATATCTTCAGCATCTTTAGCGTTTTGAAACCAAAGGCAGCTTTAGCGTTTTGAAACCAAAGGCAGCTTTAGCGTTTTTAAACCACAGGCGGCTTTAGCATTTTCAAACCAAAGGCGGATTTAGCGTTTTCAAACCAAAAGCAGCTTTAGCGTTTTCAAACCTTTGGCGACTTTTGCATTTTCAAACGTTCGGTAACTTTAGCGTTTTCAAACCAAAGGCAGCTTTAGTGTTTTCAAACCAAAGGCAGCTTTAGCATATTCAAACCTTTAGCGACTTTAGCATTTTCAAATGTTTGGTAACTTTAGAGTTTTCAAACCAAAGGCGGCTTTAGCATATTCAAACCATCGGCGACTTTAGCGTTTTCAAACCTTGGGTAACTTTAGCGTTTTCAAACCAAAGGCGGCTTAAGCGTTTTCAAACCAAAGGCGGCTTTAGCGCTTTCAAACCAAAGGCAGCTTTAGTTTTTTCGAACCAAAGGCGGCTTTAGCATTTTCAAACCAAAGGCGGCTTTAGCGTTTTCAAACCTTCGTAACTTTAGCATTTTCAAACCTTCAGTATCTTTAGCGTTTTGAAACCAAAGGCAGCTTTAGCGTTTTGAAACCAAAGGCGGCTTTAGCGTTTTTAAACCAAAGGCAGCTTTAGCGTTTTCAAACCAAAGGCGGCTTTAGCTTTTTCAAACCAATGGCAGCTTTAGCGTTTTCAAACCAAAGGCGGCATTAGCGTTTTCAAACCAAAGGCAGCTTTAGCGTTTTCAAACCAAAGGCAGCTTTAGCGTTTTCAAACCAAAGGCAGCTTTAGTTTTTTCGAACCAAAGGCGGCTTTAGCATTTTCAAACCAAAGGCGGCTTTAGCGTTTTCAAACCTTCGAAACTTTAGCATTTTCAAATCTTCAGCATCTTTAGCGTTTTGAAACCAAAGGCAGCTTTAGCGTTTTCAAACCAAAGGCGGCTTTAGCATATTCAAACCATCGGCGACTTTAGCGTTTTCAAACCTTGGGTAACTTTAGCGCTTTCAAACCAAAGGCAGCTTTAGCGTTTTCAAACCAAAGGCAGCTTTAGCGTTTTCAAACCAAAGGCAGCTTTAGCGTATTCAAACCTTTAGCGACTTTAGCATTTTCAAAGGTTTGGTAACTTTAGAGTTTTCAAACCAAAGGCGGCTTTAGCATATTCAAACCATCGGCGACTTTAGCGTTTTCAAACCTTGGGTAACTTTAGCGTTTTCAAACCAAAGGCGGCTTAAGCGTTTTCAAACCAAAGGCGGCTTTAGCACTTTCAAACCAAAGGCAGCTTTAGTTTTTTCGAACCAAAGGCGGCTTTAGCATTTTCAAACCAAAGGCGGCTTTAGCGTTTTCAAACCTTCGGAAACTTTAGCATTTTCAAACCTTCAGTATCTTTAGCGTTTTGAAACCAAAGGCAGCTTTAGCGTTTTGAAACCAAAGGCGGCTTTAGCGTTTTCAAACCAAAGGCAGCATTAGCGTTTTCAAACCAAAGGCAGCTTTAGCATTTTCAAACCAATGGCAGCTTTAGCGTTTTCAAACCAAAGGCGGCATTTGCGTTTTGAAACCAAAGGCAGCTATAGCGTTTTCAAACCAAAGGCAGCTTTAGCGTTTTCAAACCAAAGGCAGCTTTAGTTTTTTCGAACCAAAGGCGGCTTTAGCATTTTCAAACCAAAGGCAGCTTTAGCGTTTTCAAACCTTCGGAAACTTTAGCATTTTCATATCTTCAGCATCTTTAGCGTTTTGAAACCAAAGGCAGCTTTAGCGTTTTTAAACCAAAGGCGGCTTTAGCATTTTCAAACCAAAGGCGGATTTAGCGTTTTCAAACCAAAAGCAGCTTTAGCGTTTTCAAACCTTTAGCGACTTTTGCATTTTCAAACGTTCGGTAACTTTAGCGTTTTCAAACCAAAGGCAGCTTTAGCGTTTTCAAACCAAAGGCAGCTTTAGCGTATTCAAACCTTTAGCGACTTTAGCATTTTCAAATGTTTGGTAACTTTAGAGTTTTCAAACCAAAGGCGGCTTTAGCATATTCAAACCATCGTCGACTTTAGCGTTTTCAAACCTTGGGTAACTTTAGCGTTTTCAAACCAAAGGCGGCTTAAGCGTTTTCAAACCAAAGGCGGATTTAGCGCTTTCAAACCAAAGGCAGCTTTAGTTTTTTCGAACCAAAGGCGGCTTTAGCATTTTCAAACCAAAGGCGGCTTTAGCGTTTTCAAACCTTCGGAAACTTTAGCATTTTCAAACCTTCAGTATCTTTAGCGTTTTGAAACCAAAGGCAGCTTTAGCGTTTTGAAACCAAAGGCGACTTTAGCGTTTTCAAACCAAAGGCGGATTTAGCGTTTTCAAACCAAAAGCAGCTTTAGCGTTTTCAAACCTTTAGCGACTTTAGCATTTTCAAACGTTCGGTAACTTTAGCGTTTTCAAACCAAAGGCGGCTTTAGCATATTCAAACCATCGGCGACTTTAGCGTTTTCAAACCTTGGGTAACTTTAGCGCTTTCAAACCAAAGGCAGCTTTAGCGTTTTCAAACCAAAGGCAGCTTTAGCATTTTCAAACCAAAGGCAGCTTTAGCGTATTCAAACCTTTAGCGACTTTAGCATTTTCAAAAGTTTGGTAACTTTAGAGTTTTCAAACCAAAGGCGGCTTTAGCATATTCAAACCATCGGCGACTTTAGCGTTTTCAAACCTTGGGTAACTTTAGCGTTTTCAAACCAAAGGCGGCTTAAGCGTTTTCAAACCAAAGGCGGCTTTAGCACTTTCAAACCAAAGGCAGCTTTAGTTTTTTCGAACCAAAGGCGGCTTTAGCATTTTCAAACCAAAGGCGGCTTTAGCGTTTTCAAACCTTCGGAAACTTTAGCATTTTCAAACCTTCAGTATCTTTAGCGTTTTGAAACCAAAGGCAGCTTTAGCGTTTTGAAACCAAAGGCGGCTTTAGCGTTTTCAAACCAAAGGCAGCATTAGCGTTTTCAAACCAAAGGCGGCTTTAGCGTTTTCAAACCTTCGAAACTTTAGCATTTTCAAATCTTCAGCATCTTTAGCGTTTTGAAACCAAAGGCAGCTTTAGCGTTTTGAAACCAAAGGCGGCTTTAGCATTTTCAAACCAAAGGCGGATTTAGCGTTTTCAAACCAAAAGCAGCTTTAGCGTTTTCAAACCAAAGGCAGCTTTAGCGTATTCAAACCTTTAGCGACTTTAGCATTTTCAAAAGTTTGGTAACTTTAGAGTTTTCAAACCAAAGGCGGCTTTAGCATATTCAAACCATCGGCGACTTTAGCGTTTTCAAACTTGGGTAACTTTAGCGTTTTCAAACCAAAGGCGGCTTAAGCGTTTTCAAACCAAAGGCGGCTTTAGCACTTTCAAACCAAAGGCAGCTTTAGTTTTTTCGAACCAAAGGCGGCTTTATCATTTTCAAACCAAAGGCGGCTTTAGCGTTTTCAAACCTTCGGAAACTTTAGCATTTTGAAACCTTCAGTATCTTTAGCGTTTTGAAACCAAAGGCCGCTTTAGCGTTTTGAAACCAAAGGCGGCTTTAGCTTTTTCAAACCAAAGGCAGCATTAGCGTTTTCAAACCAAAGGCGGCTTTAGCATTTTCAAACCAATGGCAGCTTTAGCGTTTTCAAACCAAAGGCGGCATTAGCGTTTTCAAACCAAAGGCAGCTTTAGCGTTTTCAAACCAAAGGCAGCTTTAGCGTTTTCAAACCTTCGAAACTTTAGCATTTTCAAATCTTCAGCATCTTTAGCGTTTTGAAACCAAAGGCAGCTTTAGCGTTTTGAAACCAAACGCGGCTTTAGCGTTTTCAAACCAAAGGCACCTTTAGCGTTTTCAAACCAAAGGCAGCTTTAGCGTTTTCAAAGCTTTAGCGACTTTAGCATTTTCAAACGTTCGGTAACTTTAGCGTTTTCAAACCAAAGGCGGCTTTAGCATATTCAAACCTCGGCGACTTTAGCGTTTTCAAACCTTGGGTAACTTTAGCGCTTTCAAACCAAAGGCAGCTTTAGCGTTTTCAAACCAAAGACAGCTTTAGCGTTTTCAAACCAAAGGCAGCTTTAGCATATTCAAACCTTTAGCGACTTTAGCATTTTCAAACGTTTGGTAACTTTAGCGTTTTCAAACCAAAGGCGGCTTTAGCATATTCAAACCATCGGCGACTTTAGCGTTTTCAAACCTTGGGTAACTTTAGCGCTTTCAAACCAAAGGCAGCTTTAGCGTTTTCAAACCAAAGGCAGCTTTAGCGTTTTCAAACCAAAGGCAGCTTTAGCGTATTCAAACCTTTAGCGACTTTAGCATTTTCAAACGTTTGGTAACTTTAGAGTTTTCAAACCAAAGGCGGCTTTAGCATATTCAAACCATCGGCGACTTTAGCGTTTTCAAACCTTGGGTAACTTTAGCGTTTTCAAACCAAAGGCGGCTTAAGCGTTTTCAAACCAAAGGCGGCTTTAGCGTTTTCAAACCAAAGGCAGCTTTAGCGTTTTGAAACCAAAGGCGGCTTTAGCGTTTTCAAACCAAAGTCAGCTTTAGCGTTTTCAAACCAAAGGCGGCTTTTGTGTTTTCAAACCAATGGCAGCTTTAGCGTTTTCAAACCAAAGGCGGCATTTGCGTTTTGAAACCAAAGGCAGCTATAGCGTTTTCAAACCAAAGGCAGCTTTAGCGTTTTCAAAACAAAGGCAGCTTTAGTTTTTTCGAACCAAAGGCGGCTTTAGCATTTTCAAACCAAAGGCAGCTTTAGCGTTTTCAAACCTTCGGAAACTTTAGCATTTTCATATCTTCAGCATCTTTAGCGTTTTGAAACCAAAGGCAGCTTTAGCGTTTTTAAACCAAAGGCGGCTTTAGCATTTTCAAACCAAAGGCGGATTTAGCGTTTTCAAACCAAAAGCAGCTTTAGCGTTTTCAAACCTTTAGCGACTTTTGCATTTTCAAACGTTTGGTAACTTTAGCGTTTTCAAACCAAAGGCAGCTTTAGCGTTTTCAAACCAAAGGCAGCTTTAGCGTATTCAAACCTTTAGCGACTTTAGCATTTTCAAAAGTTTGGTAACTTTAGAGTTTTCAAACCAAAGGCGGCTTTAGCATATTAAAACCATCGGCGACTTTAGCGTTTTCAAACCTTGGGTAACTTTAGCGTTTTCAAACCAAAGGCGGCTTAAGCGTTTTCAAACCAAAGGCGGCTTTAGCACTTTCAAACCAAAGGCAGCTTTAGTTTTATCGAACCAAAGGCGGCTTTAGCATTTTCAAACCAAAGGCGGCTTTAGCGTTTTCAAACCTTCGGAAACTTAAGCATTTTCAAACCTTCAGTATCTTTAGTGTTTTGAAACCAAAGGCAGCTTTAGCGTTTTGAAACTAAAGGCGGCTTTAGCGTTTTCAAACCAAAGGCAGCATTAGCGTTTTCAAACCAAAGGCGGCTTTAGCATTTTCAAACCAATGGCAGCTTTAGCGTTTTCAAACCAAAGGCGGCATTTGCGTTTTGAAACCAAAGGCAGCTATAGCGTTTTCAAACCAAAGGCAGCTTTAGCGTTTTCAAACCAAAGGCAGCTTTAGTTTTTTCGAACCAAAGGCGGCTTTAGCATTTTCAAACCAAAGGCGGATTTAGCGTTTTCAAACCAAAAGCAGCTTTAGCGTTTTCAAACCTTTAGCGACTTTTGCATTTTCAAACGTTCGGTAACTTTAGCGTTTTCAAACCAAAGGCAGCTTTAGCGTTTTCAAACCAAAGGCAGCTTTAGCGTATTCAAACCTTTAGCGACTTTAGCATTTTCAAATGTTTGGTAACTTTAGAGTTTTCAAACCAAAGGCGGCTTTAGCATATTCAAACCATCGTCGACTTTAGCGTTTTCAAACCTTGGGTAACTTTAGCGTTTTCAAACCAAAGGCGGCTTAAGCGTTTTCAAACCAAAGGCGGATTTAGCGCTTTCAAACCAAAGGCAGCTTTAGTTTTTTCGAACCAAAGGCGGCTTTAGCATTTTCAAACCAAAGGCGGCTTTAGCGTTTTCAAACCTTCGGAAACTTTAGCATTTTCAAACCTTCAGTATCTTTAGCGTTTTGAAACCAAAGGCAGCTTTAGCGTTTTGAAACCAAAGGCGACTTTAGCGTTTTCAAACCAAAGGCGGATTTAGCGTTTTCAAACCAAAAGCAGCTTTAGCGTTTTCAAACCTTTAGCGACTTTAGCATTTTCAAACGTTCGGTAACTTTAGCGTTTTCAAACCAAAGGCGGCTTTAGCATATTCAAACCATCGGCGACTTTAGCGTTTTCAAACCTTGGGTAACTTTAGCGCTTTCAAACCAAAGGCAGCTTTAGCGTTTTCAAACCAAAGGCAGCTTTAGCGTTTTCAAACCAAAGGCAGCTTTAGCGTATTCAAACCTTTAGCGACTTTAGCATTTTCAAAAGTTTGGTAACTTTAGAGTTTTCAAACCAAAGGCGGCTTTAACATATTCAAACCATCGGCGACTTTAGCGTTTTCAAAACTTGGGTAACTTTAGCGTTTTCAAACCAAAGGCGGCTTAAGCGTTTTCAAACCAAAGGCGGCTTTAGCACTTTCAAACCAAAGGCAGCTTTAGTTTTTTCGAACCAAAGGCGGCTTTAGCATTTTCAAACCAAAGGCGGCTTTAGCGTTTTCAAACCTTCGGAAACTTTAGCATTTTCAAACCTTCAGTATCTTTAGCGTTTTGAAACCAAAGGCAGCTTTAGCGTTTTGAAACCAAAGGCGGCTTTAGCATTTTCAAACCAAAGGCAGCATTAGCGTTTTCAAACCAAAGGCGGCTTTAGCGTTTTCAAACCGAAACTTTAGCATTTTCAAATCTTCAGCATCTTTAGCGTTTTGAAACCAAAGGCAGCTTTAGCGTTTTGAAACCAAAGGCGGCTTTAGCATTTTCAAACCAAAAGCAGCTTTAGCGTTTTCAAACCAAAGGCAGCTTTAGCGTATTCAAACCTTTAGCGACTTTAGCATTTTCAAAAGTTTGGTAACTTTAGAGTTTTCAAACCAAAGGCGGCTTTAGCATATTCAAACCATCGGCGACTTTAGCGTTTTCAAACCTTGGGTGACTTTAGCATTTTCAAACCAAAGGCGGCTTAAGCGTTTTCAAACCAAAGGCGGCTTTAGCACTTTCAAACCAAAGGCAGCTTTAGTTTTTTCGAACCAAAGGCGGCTTTAGCATTTTCAAACCAAAGGCGGCTTTAGCGTTTTCAAACCTTCGGAAACTTTAGCATTTTCAAACCTTCAGTATCTTTAGCGTTTTGAAACCAAAGGCAGCTTTAGCGTTTTGAAACCAAAGGCGGCTTTAGCGTTTTCAAACCAAAGGCAGCATTAGCGTTTTCAAACCAAAGGCGGCTTTAGCATTTTCAAACCAATGGCAGCTTTAGCGTTTTCAAACCAAAGGCGGCATTAGCGTTTTCAAACCAAAGGCAGCTTTAGCGTTTTCAAACCAAAGGCAGCTTTAGCGTTTTCAAACCTTCGAAACTTTAGCATTTTCAAATCTTCAGCATCTTTAGCGTTTTGAAACCAAAGGGAGCTTTAGCGTTTTGAAACCAAAGGCGGCTTTAGCGTTTTCAAACCAAAGGCACCTTTAGCGTTTTCAAACCAAAGGCAGCTTTAGCGTTTTCAAAGCTTTAGCGACTTTAGCATTTTCAAACGTTCGGTAACTTTAGCGTTTTCAAACCAAAGGCGGCTTTAGCATATTCAAACCATCGGCGACTTTAGCGTTTTCAAACCTTGGGTAACTTTAGCGCTTTCAAACCAAAGGCAGCTTTAGCGCTTTCAAACCAAAGGCAGCTTTAGTTTTTTCGAACCAAAGGCGGCTTTAGCATTTTCAAACCAAAGGCGGCTTTAGCGTTTTCAAACCTTCGGAAACTTTAGCATTTTCAAACCTTCAGTATCTTTAGCGTTTTGAAACCAAAGGCAGCTTTAGCGTTTTGAAACCAAAGGCGACTTTAGCGTTTACAAACCAAAGGCGGATTTAGCGTTTTCAAACCAAAAGCAGCTTTAGCGTTTTCAAACCAAAGGTGGCTTTAGCGGATTCAAACCTTTAGCGACTTTAGCATTTTCAAACGTTCGGTAAATTTAGCGTTTTCAAACCAAAGGCGGCTTTAGCATATTCAAACCATCGGCGACTTTAGCGTTTTCAAACCTTGGGTAACTTTAGCGTTTTCAAACCAAAGGCGGCTTAAGCGTTTTCAAACCAAAGGCGGCTTTAGCGCTTTCAAACCAAAGGCAGCTTTAGTTTTTTCGAACCAAAGGCGGCTTTAGCATTTTCAAACCAAAGGCGGCTTTAGCGTTTTCAAACCTTCGGAAACTTTAGCATTTTCAAACCTTCAGTATCTTTAGCGTTTTGAAACCAAAGGCAGCTTTAGCGTTTTGAAACCAAAGGCGGCTTTAGCGTTTTCAAACCAAAGGCAGCTTTAGCGTTTTCAAACCAAAGGCGGCTTTAGCTTTTTCAAACCAATGGCAGCTTTAGCGTTTTCAAACCAAAGGCGGCATTAGCGTTTTCAAACCAAAGGCAGCTTTAGCATTTTCAAACCAAAGGCAGCTTTAGCGTTTTCAAACCAAAGGCAGCTTTAGTTTTTTCGAACCAAAGGCGGCTTTAGCATTTTCAAACCAAAGGCGGCTTTAGCGTTTTCAAACCTTTGAAACTTTAGCATTTTCAAATCTTCAGCATCTTTAGCGTTTTGAAACCAAAGGCAGCTTTAGCGTTTTGAAACCAAAGGCGGCTTTAGCATTTTCAAACCAAAGGCGGATTTAGCGTTTTCAAACCAAAAGCAGCTTTAGCGTTTTCAAACCTTTAGCGACTTTAGCATTTTCAAACGTTCGGTAACTTTAGCGTTTTCAAACCAAAGGCGGCTTTAGCATATTCAAACCATCGGCGACTTTAGCGTTTTCATACCTTGGGTAACTTTAGCGCTTTCAAACCAAAGGCAGCTTTAGCGTTTTCAAACCAAAGGCAGCTTTAGCGTTTTCAAACCAAAGGCAGCTTTAGCGTATTCAAACCTTTAGCGACTTTAGCATTTTCAAAAGTTTGGTAACTTTAGAGTTTTCAAACCAAAGGCGGCTTTAGCATTTTCAAACCAAAGGCAGCTTTAGCGTTTTCAAACCTTCGGAAACTTTAGCATTTTCATATCTTCAGCATCTTTAGCGTTTTGAAACCAAAGGCAGCTTTAGCGTTTTTAAACCAAAGGCGGCTTTAGCCTTTTCAAACCAAAGGCGGATTTAGCGTTTTCAAACCAAAAGCAGCTTTAGCGTTTTCAAACCTTTGGCGACTTTTGCATTTTCAAACGTTCGGTAACTTTAGCGTTTTCAAACCAAAGGCAGCTTTAGTGTTTTCAAACCAAAGGCAGCTTTAGCATATTCAAACCTTTAGCGACTTTAGCATTTTCAAATGTTTGGTAACTTTAGAGTTTTCAAACCAAAGGCGGCTTTAGCATATTCAAACCATCGGCGACTTTATCGTTTTCAAACCTTGGGTAACTTTAGCGTTTTCAAACCAAAGGCGGCTTAAGCGTTTTCAAACCAAAGGCGGCTTTAGCGCTTTCAAACCAAAGGCAGCTTTAGTTTTTTCGAACCAAAGGCGGCTTTAGCATATTCAAACCATCGGCGACTTTAGCGTTTTCATACCTTGGGTAACTTTAGCGCTTTCAAACCAAAGGCAGCTTTAGCGTTTTCAAACCAAAGGCAGCTTTAGCGTTTTCAAACCAAAGGCAGCTTTAGCGTATTCAAACCTTTAGCGACTTTAGCATTTTCAAAAGTTTGGTAACTTTAGAGTTTTCAAACCAAAGGCGGCTTTAGCATTTTCAAACCAAAGGCAGCTTTAGCGTTTTCAAACCTTCGGAAACTTTAGCATTTTCATATCTTCAGCATCTTTAGCGTTTTGAAACCAAAGGCAGCTTTAGCGTTTTTAAACCAAAGGCGGCTTTAGCCTTTTCAAACCAAAGGCGGATTTAGCGTTTTCAAACCAAAAGCAGCTTTAGCGTTTTCAAACCTTTGGCGACTTTTGCATTTTCAAACGTTCGGTAACTTTAGCGTTTTCAAACCAAAGGCAGCTTTAGTGTTTTCAAACCAAAGGCAGCTTTAGCATATTCAAACCTTTAGCGACTTTAGCATTTTCAAATGTTTGGTAACTTTAGAGTTTTCAAACCAAAGGCGGCTTTAGCATATTCAAACCATCGGCGACTTTAGCGTTTTCAAACCTTGGGTAACTTTAGCGTTTTCAAACCAAAGGCGGCTTAAGCGTTTTCAAACCAAAGGCGGCTTTAGCGCTTTCAAACCAAAGGCAGCTTTAGTTTTTTCGAACCAAAGGCGGCTTTAGCATTTTCAAACCAAAGGCGGCTTTAGCGTTTTCAAACCTTCGGAAACTTTAGCATTTTCAAACCTTCAGTATCTTTAGCGTTTTGAAACCAAAGGCAGCTTTAGCGTTTTGAAACCAAAGGCGGCTTTAGCGTTTTCAAACCAAAGGCAGCTTTAGCGTTTTCAAACCAAAGGCGGCTTTAGCTTTTTCAAACCAATGGCAGCTTTAGCGTTTTCAAACCAAAGGCGGCATTAGCGTTTTCAAACCAAAGGCAGCTTTAGCGTTTTCAAACCAAAGGCAGCTTTAGCGTTTTCAAACCAAAGGCAGCTTTAGTTTTTTCGAACCAAAGGCGGCTTTAGCATTTTCAAACCAAAGGCGGCTTTAGCGTTTTCAAACCTTTGAAACTTTAGCATTTTCAAATCTTCAGCATCTTTAGCGTTTTGAAACCAAAGGCAGCTTTAGCGTTTTGAAACCAAAGGCGGCTTTAGCATTTTCAAACCAAAGGCGGATTTAGCGTTTTCAAACCAAAAGCAGCTTTAGCGTTTTCAAACCTTTAGCGACTTTAGCATTTTCAAACGTTCGGTAACTTTAGCGTTTTCAAACCAAAGGCGGCTTTAGCATATTCAAACCATCGGCGACTTTAGCGTTTTCAAACCTTGGGTAACTTTAGCGCTTTCAAACCAAAGGCAGCTTTAGCGTTTTCAAACCAAAGGCAGCTTTAGCGTTTTCAAACCAAAGGCAGCTTTAGCGTATTCAAACCTTTAGCGACTTTAGCATTTTCAAAAGTTTGGTAACTTTAGAGTTTTCAAACCAAAGGCGGCTTTAGCATATTCAAACCATCGGCGACTTTAGCGTTTTCAAACCTTGGGTAACTTTAGTGTTTTCAAACCAAAGGCGGCTTAAGCATTTTCAAACCAAAGGCGGCTTTAGCACTTTCAAACCAAAGGCAGCTTTAGTTTTTTCGAACCAAAGGCGGCTTTATCATTTTCAAACCAAAGGCGGCTTTAGCGTTTTCAAACCTTCGGAAACTTTAGCATTTTCAAACCTTCAGTATCTTTAGCGTTTTGAAACCAAAGGCAGCTTTAGCGTTTTGAAACCAAAGGCGGCTTTAGCGTTTTCAAACCAAAGGCAGCATTAGCGTTTTCAAACCAAAGGCGGCTTTAGCATTTTCAAACCAATGGCAGCTTTAGCGTTTTCAAACCAAAGGCGGCATTTGCGTTTTGAAACCAAAGGCAGCTATAGCGTTTTCAAACCAAAGGCAGCTTTAGCGTTTTCAAACCAAAGGCAGCTTTAGTTTTTTCGAACCAAAGGCGGCTTTAGCATTTTCAAACCAAAGGCAGCTTTAGCGTTTTCAAACCTTCGGAAACTTTAGCATTTTCATATCTTCAGCATCTTTAGCGTTTTGAAACCAAAGGCAGCTTTAGCGTTTTTAAACCAAAGGCGGCTTTAGCCTTTTCAAACCAAAGGCGGATTTAGCGTTTTCAAACCAAAAGCAGCTTTAGCGTTTTCACACCTTTGGCGACTTTTGCATTTTCAAACGTTCGGTAACTTTAGCGTTTTCAAACCAAAGGCAGCTTTAGTGTTTTCAAACCAAAGGCAGCTTTAGCATATTCAAACCTTTGGCGACTTTAGCATTTTCAAATGTTTGGTAACTTTAGAGTTTTCAAACCAAAGGCGGCTTTAGCATATTCAAACCATCGGCGACTTTAGCGTTTTCAAACCTTGGGTAACTTTAGCGTTTTCAAACCAAAGGCGGCTTAAGCGTTTTCAAACCAAAGGCGGCTTTAGCGCTTTCAAACCAAAGGCAGCTTTAGTTTTTTCGAACCAAAGGCGGCTTTAGCATTTTCAAACCAAAGGCGGCTTTAGCGTTTTCAAACCTTCGGAAACTTTAGCATTTTCAAACCTTCAGTATCTTTAGCGTTTTGAAACCAAAGGCAGCTTTAGCGTTTTGAAACCAAAGGCGGCTTTAGCGTTTTCAAACCAAAGGCAGCTTTAGCGTTTTCAAACCAAAGGCGGCTTTAGCTTTTTCAAACCAATGGCAGCTTTAGCGTTTTCAAACCATAGGCGGCATTAGCGTTTTCAAACCAAAGGCAGCTTTAGCGTTTTCAAACCAAAGGCAGCTTTAGCGTTTTCAAACCAAAGGCAGCTTTAGTTTTTTCGAACCAAAGGCGGCTTTAGCATTTTCAAACCAAAGGCGGCTTTAGCGTTTTCAAACCTTTGAAACTTTAGCATTTTCAAATCTTCAGCATCTTTAGCGTTTTGAAACCAAAGGCAGCTTTAGCATTTTGAAACCAAAGGCGGCTTTAGCATTTTCAAACCAAAGGCGGATTTAGCGTTTTCAAACCAAAAGCAGCTTTAGCGTTTTCAAACCTTTAGCGACTTTAGCATTTTCAAACGTTCGGTAACTTTAGCGTTTTCAAACCAAAGGCGGCTTTAGCATATTCAAACCATCGGCGACTTTAGCGTTTTCAAACCTTGGGTAACTTTAGCGCTTTCAAACCAAAGGCAGCTTTAGCGTTTTCAAACCAAAGGCAGCTTTAGCGTTTTCAAACCAAAGGCAGCTTTAGCGTATTCAAACCTTTAGTGACTTTAGCATTTTCAAAAGTTTGGTAACTTTAGAGTTTTCAAACCAAAGGCGGCTTTAGCATATTAAAACCATCGGCGACTTTAGCGTTTTCAAACCTTGGGTAACTTTAGCGTTTTCAAACCAAAGGCGGCTTAAGCGTTTTCAAACCAAAGGCGGCTTTAGCACTTTCAAACCATCAGCGACTTTAGCGTTTTCAAACCTTGGGTAACTTTAGCGTTTTCAAACCAAAGGCGGCTTAAGCGTTTTCAAACCAAAGGCGGCTTTAGCGCTTTCAAACCAAAGGCAGCTTTAGTTTTTTCGAACCAAAGGCGGCTTTAGCGTTTTCAAACCTTCAGAAACTTTAGCATTTTCAAACCTTCAGTATATTTAGCGTTTTGAAACCAAAGGCAGCTTTAGCGTTTTGAAACCAAAGGCGGCTTTAGCGTTTTCAAACCAAAGGCGGATTTAGCGTTTTCAAACCAAAAGCAGCTTTAGCGTTTTCAAACCAGAGGCGGCTTTAGCGGATTCAAACCTTTAGCGACTTTAGCATTTTCAAACGTTTGGTAAATTTAGCGTTTTCAAACCAAAGGCAGCTTTAGCATATTCAAACCTTCGGCATCTTTAGCGTTTTGAAACCAAAGGCAGCTTTAGCATTTTGAAACCAAGGGCGGCTTTAGCGTTTTCGAACCAATGGCAGCTTTAGCGTTTTCAAACCAAAGGCGGCTTTAGCGTTTTCAAACCAAAGGCAGCTTTAGCGTTTTCAAACCAAAGGCACCTTTAGTTTTTTCGAAGCAAAGGCGGCTTTAGCATTTTCAAACCAAAGGCGGCTTTAGCGTTTTCAAACCTACGGAAACTTTAACATTTTCAAACCTTCAGTATCTTTAGCGTTTTCAAACCAAAGGCGGATTTAGCGTTTTCAAACCAAAAGCAGCTTTAGCGTTTTCAAACCTTTAGCGACTTTAGCATTTTCAAACGTTCGGTAACTTTAGCGTTTTCAAACCAAAGGCGGCTTTAGCATATTCAAACCATCGGCGACTTTAGCGTTTTCAAACCTTGGGTAACTTTAGCGCTTTCAAACCAAAGGCAGCTTTAGCGTTTTCAAACCAAAGGCAGCTTTAGCGTTTTCAAACCAAAGGCAGCTTTAGCGTTTTCAAACCAAAGGCAGCTTTAGCGTATTCAAACCTTTAGCGACTTTAGCATTTTCAAAAGTTTGGTAACTTTAGAGTTTTCAAACCAAAGGCGGCTTTAGCATATTAAAACCATCGGCGACTTTAGCGTTTTCAAACCTTGGGTAACTTTAGCGTTTTCAAACCAAAGGCGGCTTAAGCGTTTTCAAACCAAAGGCGGCTTTAGCACTTTCAAACCATCGGCGACTTTAGCGTTTTCAAACCTTGGGTAACTTTAGCGTTTTCAAACCAAAGGCGGCTTAAGCGTTTTCAAACCAAAGGCGGCTTTAGCGCTTTCAAACCAAAGGCAGCTTTAGTTTTTTCGAACCAAAGGCGGCTTTAGTGTTTTCAAACCTTCAGAAACTTTAGCATTTTCAAACCTTCAGTATCTTTAGCGTTTTGAAACCAAAGGCAGCTTTAGCGTTTTGAAACCAAAGGCGGCTTTAGCGTTTTCAAACCAAAGGCGGATTTAGCGTTTTCAAACCAAAAGCAGCTTTAGCGTTTTCAAACCAGAGGCGGCTTTAGCGGATTCAAACCTTTAGCGACTTTAGCATTTTCAAACGTTTGGTAAATTTAGCGTTTTCAAACCAAAGGCAGCTTTAGCATATTCAAACCTTCGGCATCTTTAGTGTTTTGAAACCAAAGGCAGCTTTAGCATTTTGAAACCAAGGGCGGCTTTAGCGTTTTCAAACCAATGGCAGCTTTAGCGTTTTCAAACCAAAGGCGGCTTTAGCGTTTTCAAACCAAAGGCAGCTTTAGCGTTTTCAAACCAAAGGCACCTTTAGTTTTTTCGAAGCAAAGGCGGCTTTAGCATTTTCAAACCAAAGGCGGCTTTAGTGTTTTCAAACCTACGGAAACTTTAACATTTTCAAACCTTCAGTATCTTTAGCGTTTTCAAACCAAAGGCGGATTTAGCGTTTTCAAACCAAAGGCGGCTTTCGCGTTTTCAAACCAAAGTCAGCTTTAGCGTTTTCAAACCAAAGGCGGCTTTAACATTTTCAAACCAAAGGCGGATTTAGCGTTTTCAAACCAAAAGCAGCTTTAGCGTTTTCAAACCAAAGTCAGCTTTAGCGTTTTCAAACCAAAGGCAGCTTTAGCGTTTTGAAACCAAAGGCGGCTTTAGCGTTTTCAAACCAAAGGCGGCATTAGCGTTTTCAAACCAAAGGCAGCTTTAGCGTTTTCAAACCAAAGGCAGCTTTAGCGTTTTCAAACCAAAGGCAGCTTTAGTTTTTTCGAACCAAAGGCGGCTTTAGCATTTTCAAACCAAAGGCGGCTTTAGCGTTTTCAAACCTTCGGAAACTTTAGCATTTTCAAACCTTCAGCATCTTTAGCGTTTTGAAACCAAAGGCAGCTTTAGCGTTTTGAATACAAAGGCGTCTTTAGCGTTTTGAAACCAAAGGCAGCTTTAGCGTTTTGAAACCAAAGGCGGCTTTAGCATTTTCAAACCAAAGGCGGATTTAGCGTTTTCAAACCAAAAGCAGCTTTAGCGTTTTCAAACCTTTAGCGACTTTAGCATTTTCAAACCAAAGGCAGCTTTAGCGTATTCAAACCTTTAGCGACTTTAGCATTTTCAAACGTTCGGTAACTTTAGAGTTTTCAAACCAAAGGCGGCTTTAGCATATTCAAACCATCGGCGACTTTAGCGTTTTCAAACCTTGGGTAACTTTAGCGTTTTCAAACCAAAGGCGGCTTAAGCGTTTTCAAACCTTCGGAAACTTTAGCATTTTCAAACCTTCAGTATCTTTAGCGTTTTGAAACCAAAGGCAGCTTTAGCGTTTTGAAACCAAAGGCGGCTTTAGCGCTTTCAAACCAAAGGCAGCTTTAGTTTTTTCGAACCAAAGGCGGCTTTAGCATTTTCAAACCAAAGGCGGCTTTAGCGTTTTCAAACCTTCGGAAACTTTAGCATTTTCAAACCTTCAGTATCTTTAGCGTTTTGAAACCAAAGGCAGCTTTAGCGTTTTGAAACCAAAGGCGGCTTTAGCGTTTTCAAACCAAAGGCAGCTTTAGCGTTTTCAAACCAAAGGCAGCTTTAGCGTTTTCAAACCAGAGGCGGCTTTAGCGGATTCAAACCTTTAGCGACTTTAGCATTTTCAAACGTTTGGTAAATTTAGCGTTTTCAAACCAAAGGCAGCTTTAGCATATTCAAACCTTCGGCATCTTTAGCGTTTTGAAACCAAAGGCAGCTTTAGCATTTTGAAACCAAGGGCGGCTTTTGCGTTTTCAAACCAATGGCAGCTTTAGCGTTTTCAAACCAAAGGCGGCTTTAGCGTTTTCAAACCAAAGGGAGCTTTAGCGTTTTCAAACCAAAGGCACCTTTAGTTTTTTCGAAGCAAAGGCGGCTTTAGCATTTTCAAACCAAAGGCGGCTTTAGCGTTTTCAAACCTACGGAAACTTTAACATTTTCAAACCTTCAGTATCTTTAGCGTTTTCAAACCAAAGGCGGATTTAGCGTTTTCAAACCAAAGGCGGCTTTCGCGTTTTCAAACCAAAGTCAGCTTTAGCGTTTTCAAACCAAAGGCGGCTTTAACATTTTCAAACCAAAGGCGGATTTAGCGTTTTCAAACCAAAAGCAGCTTTAGCGTTTTCAAACCAAAGTCAGCTTTAGCGTTTTCAAACCAAAGGCAGCTTTAGCGTTTTGAAACCAAAGGCGGCTTTAGCGTTTTCAAACCAAAGGCGGCATTAGCGTTTTCAAACCAAAGGCAGCTTTAGCGTTTTCAAACCAAAGGCAGCTTTAGCGTTTTCAAACCAAAGGCAGCTTTAGTTTTTTCGAACCAAAGGCGGCTTTAGCATTTTCAAACCAAAGGCGGCTTTAGCGTTTTCAAACCTTCGGAAACTTTAGCATTTTCAAACCTTCAGCATCTTTAGCATTTTGAAACCAAAGGCAGCTTTAGCGTTTTGAAACCAAAGGCGGCTTTAGCGTTTTCAAACCAAAGGCAGCATTAGCATTTTCAAACCAAAGGCGGCTTTAGCATTTTCAAACCAATGGCAGCTTTAGCGTTTTCAAACCAAAGGCGGCATTAGCGTTTTCAAACCAAAGGCAGCTTTAGCGTTTTCAAACCAAAGGCAGCTTTAGCGTTTTCAAACCAAAGGCTGCTTTAGTTTTTTCGAACCAAAGGCGGCTTTAGCATTTTCAAACAAAAGGCGGTTTTAGCGTTTTCAAACCTTCGAAACTTTAGCATTTTCAAATCTTCAGCATCTTTAGCGTTTTGAAACCAAAGGCAGCTTTAGCGTTTTGAAACCAAAGGCGGCTTTAGCATTTTCAAACCAAAGGCGGATTTAGCGTTTTCAAACCAAAAGCAGCTTTAGCGTTTTCAAACCTTTAGCGACTTTAGCATTTTCAAACGTTCGGTAACTTTAGCGTTTTCAAACCAAAGGCGGCTTTAGCATATTCAAACCATCGGCGACTTTAGCGTTTTCAAACCTTGGGTAACTTTAGCGCTTTCAAAACAAAGGCAGCTTTAGCGTTTTCAAACCAAAGGCAGCTTTAGCGTTTTCAAACCAAAGGCAGCTTTAGCGTATTCAAACCTTTAGCGACTTTAGCATTTTCAAACGTTCGGTAACTTTAGAGTTTTCAAACCAAAGGCGGCTTTAGCATATTCAAACCATCGGCGACTTTAGCGTTTTCAAACCTTGGGTAACTTTAGCGTTTTCAAACCAAAGGCGGCTTAAGCGTTTTCAAACCAAAGGCGGCTTTAGCGCTTTCAAACCAAAGGCAGCTTTAGTTTTTTCGAACCAAAGGCGGCTTTAGCATTTTCAAACCAAAGGCGGCTTTAGCGTTTTCAAACCTTCGGAAACTTTAGCATTTTCAAACCTTCAGTATCTTTAGCGTTTTGAAACCAAAGGCAGCTTTAACGTTTTGAAACCAAAGGCGGCTTTAGCGTTTTCAAACCAAAGGCGGATTTAGCGCTTTCAAACCAAAAGCAGCTTTAGCGTTTTCAAACCAAAGGCGGCTTTAGCGGATTCAAACCTTTAGCGACTTTAGCATTTTCAAACGTTCGGTAAATTTAGCGTTTTCAAACCAAAGGCGGCTTTAGCATATTCAAACCATCGGCGACTTTAGCGTTTTCAAACCTTGGGTAACTTTAGCGTTTTCAAACCAAAGGCGGCTTTAGCATTTTCAAACCAAAGGCGGCTTTAGCGTTTTCAAACCTTCGGAAACTTTAGCATTTTCAAACCTTCAGTATCTTTAGCGTTTTGAAAGCAAAGGCAGCTTTAGCGTTTTGAAACCAAAGGCGGCTTTAGCGTTTTCAAACCAAAGGCAGCTTTAGCGTTTTCAAACCAAAGGCGGCTTAAGCGTTTTCAAACCTTGGGTAACTTTAGCGTTTTCAAACCAAAGGCGGCTTAAGCGTTTTGAAACCAAAGGCGGCTTTAGCGTTTTCAAACCAAAGGCAGCTTTAGCGTTTTCAAACCAAAGGCGGCTTTAGCATTTTCAAACCAATGGCAGCTTTAGCGTTTTCAAACCAAAGGCGGCATTAGCGTTTTCAAACCAAAGGCAGCTTTAGCGTTTTCAAACCAAAGGCAGCTTTAGCGTTTTCAAACCAAAGGCAGCTTTAGCGTATTCAAACCTTTAGCGACTTTAGCATTTTCAAACGTTTGGTAACTTTAGAGTTTTCAAACCAAAGGCGGCTTTAGCATATTCAAACCATCGGCGACTTTAGCGTTTTCAAACCTTGGGTAACTAGCGCTTTCAAACCAAAGGCAGCTTTAGTTTTTTCGAACCAAAGGCGGCTTTAGCATTTTCAAACCAAAGGCGGCTTTAGCGTTTTCAAACCTTCGGAAACTTTAGCATTTTCAAACCTTCAGTATCTTTAGCGTTTTGAAACCAAAGGCAGCTTTAGCGTTTTGAAACCAAAGGCGGCTTTAACGTTTTCAAACCAAAGGCAGCTTTAGCGTTTTCAAACCAAAGGCAGCTTTAGCGTTTTCAAACCTTTAGCGACTTTAGCATTTTCAAACGTTCGGTAACTTTAGCGTTTTCAAACCAAAGGCGGCTTTAGCATATTCAAACCATCGGCGACTTTAGCGTTTTCAAACCTTGGGTAACTTTAGCGCTTTCAAACCAAAGGCAGCTTTAGCGTTTTCAAACCAAAGGCAGCTTTAGCGTATTCAAACCTTTAGCGACTTTAGCATTTTCAAACGTTCGGTAGCTTTAGCGTTTTCAAACCAAAGGCGGCTTTAGCATATTCAAACCATCGGCGACTTTAGCGTTTTCAAACCTTGGGTAACTTTAGCGTTTTCAAACCAAAGGCGGCTTAAGCGTTTTCAAACCAAAGGCGGCTTTAGCGCTTTCAAACCAAAGGCAGCTTTAGTTTTTTCGAACCAAAGGCGGCTTTAGCATTTTCAAACCAAAGGCGGCTTTAGCGTTTTCAAACCTTCAGAAACTTTAGCATTTTCAAACCTTCAGTATCTTTAGCGTTTTGAAACCAAAGGCAGCGTTAGCGTTTTGAAACCAAAGGCGGCTTTAGCGTTTTCAAACCAAAGGCGGATTTAGCGTTTTCAAACCAAAAGCAGCTTTAGCGTTTTCAAACCGAGGCGGCTTTAGCGGATTCAAACCTTTAGCGACTTTAGCATTTTCAAACGTTTGGTAAATTTAGCGTTTTCAAACCAAAGGCGACTTTAGCATATTCAAACCTTCGGCATCTTTAGCGTTTTGAAACCAAAGGCAGCTTTAGCATTTTGAAACCAAAGGCGGCTTTAGCGTTTTCAAACCAATGGCAGCTTTAGCGTTTTCAAACCAAAGGCGGCTTTAGCGTTTTCAAACCAAAGGCAGCTTTAGCGTTTTCAAACCAAAGGCACCTTTAGTTTTTTCGAAGCAAAGGCGGCTTTAGCATTTTCAAACCAAAGGCGGCTTTAGCGTTTTCAAACCTACGGAAACTTTAACATTTTCAAACCTTCAGTATCTTTAGCGTTTTCAAACCCAAGGCGGATTTAGCGTTTTCAAACCAAAGGCGGCTTTCGCGTTTTCAAACCAAAGTCAGCTTTAGCGTTTTCAAACCAAAGGCGGCTTTAACATTTTCAAACCAAAGGCGGATTTAGCGTTTTCAAACCAAAATCAGCTTTAGCGTTTTCAAACCAAAGGCGGCTTTAGCGTATTCAAACCTTTAGCGGCTTTAGCGTTTTCAAACCTTCGGAAACTTTAGCATTTTCAAACCTTCAGTATCTTTAGCGTTTTGAAACCAAAGGCAGCTTTAGCGTTTTGAAACCAAAGGCGGCTTTAGCGTTTTCAAACCAAAGGCGGATTTAGCGTTTTCAAACCAAAAGCAGCTTTAGCGTTTTAAAAACAAAGTCAGCTTTAGCATTTTGAAACCAAAGGCGGCTTTAGCGTTTTCAAACCAAAGGCAGCTTTAGCGTTTTCAAACCAAAGGCAGCTTTAGCGTTTTCAAACCAAAGTCAGCTTTAGCGTTTTCAAACTAAAGGCGGCTTTAGCGTATTCAAACCTTTAGTGACTTTAGCATTTTCAAACGTTCTGTAACTTTAGCGTTTTCAAACCAAAGGCGGCTTTAGCGTACTCAAACCTTTAGCGACTTTAGCATTTTCAGACATTCAGTAACTTTAGCGTTTCATACCAAAGGCAGCTTTAGCATTTTGAAACCAAAGGCTGCTTTAGCGTTTTCAAACCAAAGGCGGATTTAGCGTTTTCAGACCAAAAGTAGCTTTAGCATTTTCAAACCAAAGGCAGCTTTAGCATTTTCAAACCAAAGGCGGCTTTAGCGGATTCAAACCAAAGGCAGCTTTAGCGTTTTCAAACCAAAAGCAGCTTTAGCGTTTTGAAAACAAAGTCAGCTTTAGCATTTTGAAACCAAAGGCGGCTTTAGCGTTTTCAAACCAAAGGCGGCTTTAGCGTATTCAAACCTTTAGCGACTTTAGCATTTTCAAACGTTCGGTAACTTTAGCGTTTTCAAACCAAAGGCGGCTTTAGCATATTCAAACCATCGGCGACTTTAGCGTTTTCAAACCTTGGGTAATTTTAGCATTTTCAAACCAAAGTCAGTTTTAGCGTTTTCAAACCAAAGGCGGCTTTAGCGTACTCAAAGCTTTAGCGACTTTAGCATTTTCAAACGTTCGGTAACTTTAGTGTTTTCAAACCAAAGGCGGCTTTAGCATATTCAAACCATCGGCGACTTTAGCGTTTTCAAACCTTGGGTAACTTTAGCGCTTTCAAACCAAAGGCAGCTTTAGCGTTTTCAAACCAAAGGCAGCTTTAGCGTTTTCAAACCAAATGCAGCTTTAGCGTATTCAAACCTTTAGCGACTTTAGCATTTTCAAACGTTCGGTAACTTTAGAGTTTTCAAACCAAAGGCGGCTTTAGCATATTCAAACCATCGGCGACTTTAGCGTTTTAAAACCTTGGGTAACTTTAGCATTTTCAAACCAAAGGCGGCTTAAGCGTTTTCTAACCAAAGGCGGCTTTAGCGCTTCCAAACCAAAGGCAGCTTTAGTTTTTTCGAACCAAAGGTGGCTTTAGCATTTTCAAACCAAAGGCGGCTTTAGCGTTTTCAAACCTTCGGAAACTTTAGCATTTTCAAACCTTCAGTATCTTTAGCGTTTTGAAACCAAAGGCAGGTTTAGCGTTTTGAAACCAAAGGCGGCTTTAGCGTTTTCAAACCAAAGGCAGATTTAGCGTTTTCAAACCAAAGGCAGCTTTAGCGTTTTCAAACCAAAGGCAGCTTTAGTTTTTTCGAACCAAAGGCGGCTTTAGCATTTTCAAACCAAATGCGGCTTTAGCGTTTTCAAACCTTTGGAAACTTTAGCATTTTCAAACCTTCATTATCTTTAGCGTTTTGAAACCAAAGGCGGCTTTAGTGTTTTCAAACCAAAGGCAGCTTTAGCATTTTCAAACCAAAAGCAGCTTTAGCGTTTTGAAAACAAAGTCAGCTTTAGCATTTTGAAACCAAAGGCGGCTTTAGCGTTTTCAAACCAAAGGCGGCTTTAGCGTATTCAAACCTTTAGCGACTTTAGCATTTTCAAACGTTCGGTAACTTTAGCGTTTTCAAACCAAAGGCGGCTTTAGCATATTCAAACCATCGGCGACTTTAGCGTTTTCAAACCTTGGGTAATTTTAGCGTTTTCAAACCCAAGTCAGTTTTAGCGTTTTCAAACCAAAGGCGGCTTTAGCGTACTCAAAGCTTTAGCGACTTTAGCATTTTCAATCGTTCGGTAACTTTAGCGTTTTCAAACCAAAGGCGTGTTTAGCGTTTAAAAAAAAATGCGGCTTTAGCGTTTACAAACCAAAGGCAGTTTTAGCGTTTTGATACCAAAGGCAGCTTTAGCATTTTGAAACCAAAGGCGGCTTTAGTGTTTTCAAACCAAAGGCAGCTTTAGCGTTTTCAAACCAAAGGCGGCTTTAGCATATTCAAACCAAAGGCAGCTTTAGCATTTTCAAACAAAAGGCAGCTTTAGCGTTTTCAAATCAAAGGCAGCTTTAGTTTTTTCGAACCAAAGGCAGCTTTAGCATTTTCAAACCAAAGGCCGCTTTAGCGTTTTCAAACCTTCGGAAACTAGCATTTTCAAACCTTCAGTATCTTTAGCGTTTTGAAACCAAAGGCAGCTTTAGCGTTTTCAAACCAAAGGGAGCTTTAGCGTTTTCAAACCAAAGCCAGCTTTAGCATTTTCATACCAAAGGCGGCTTTAACGTTTTCAAACCAAAGGCGGCTTTAACGTTTTGTAGCCAAAGGCAGCTTTAGCGTTTTGAAACCAAAGGCGGCTTTAGCGTTTTCAAACCAAAGGCGGCTTTAGCGTATTCAAACCTTTAGCGACTTTAGCATTTTCAAACGTTCGGTAACTTTAGCGTTTTCAAACCAAAGGCGGCTTTAGCATATTCAAACCATCGGCGACTTTAGCGTTTTCAAACCTTGGGTAATTTTAGCGTTTTCAAACCCGTCAGTTTTAGCGTTTTCAAACCAAAGGCGGCTTTAGCGTACTCAAAGCTTTAGCGACTTTAGCATTTTCAATCGTTCGGTAACTTTAGCGTTTTCAAACCAAAGGCGTGTTTAGCGTTTAAAAAAAAATGCGGCTTTAGCGTTTACAAACCAAAGGCAGTTTTAGCGTTTTGATACCAAAGGCAGCTTTAGCATTTTGAAACCAAAGGCGGCTTTAGTGTTTTCAAACCAAAGGCAGCTTTAGCGTTTTCAAACCAAAGGCGGCTTTAGCATATTCAAACCAAAGGCAGCTTTAGCATTTTCAAACAAAAGGCAGCTTTAGCGTTTTTAAATCAAAGGCAGCTTTAGTTTTTTCGAACCAAAGGCAGCTTTAGCATTTTCAAACCAAAGGCGGCTTTAGCGTTTTCAAACCTTCGGAAACTAGCATTTTCAAACCTTCAGTATCTTTAGCGTTTTGAAACCAAAGGCAGCTTTAGCGTTTTCAAACCAAAGGGAGCTTTAGCGTTTTCAAACCAAAGCCAGCTTTAGCATTTTCATACCAAAGGCGGCTTTAACGTTTTCAAACCAAAGGCGGCTTTAACGTTTTGTAGCCAAAGGCAGCTTTAGCGTTTTGAAACCTAAGGCAGCTTTAGCGTTTTGAAACCAAAGGCAGCTTTAGCGTTTTGAAACCAAAGGTGGCTTTAGCGTTTTCAAACCAAAGGCTGCTTTAGCGTTTTCAAACCAAAGGCTACTTTAGCGTATTCAAACCTTCGGCAACTTTAGTGTTTTCAAACCTTCGGCAACTTTATCGTTTTGAAACCAAAGGCAAGTTTAGTGTTTTCCAACCAAAGGCAGCTTTAGTGTTTTCAAACCAAATGCGGCTATAACGTTTTCAAACCAAATGCGGCTTTAGTGTTTTCAAACCGAAGGCAGATTTAGCATTTTCAAACCTAAGGCAACCTTAGCGTTGTGAAACTAACGGCGGCTTTAGCATTTTCAAACCAAAGGCGGGCTTAGCGATTTGTAACCAAAGGCAGCTTTAGCGTTTTGAATCCAAAGGCAGCTTTAGCGTTTTGAAACCAAAGGCAGTTTTAGCCATTTGAAACCAATGGCAGTTTTAGCATTTTGATACCAAAGGCAGCTTTAGCATTTTCAAACCAAAGGCAGCTTCAGCATTTTCAAACCAAAGTCAGCTTTAGCGTTTTGAAACCAAAGGCGGCTTTAGCGTTTTCAAACCAGGGCAGCTTTAGCATTTTCAAACGAAATGAGGCTTTAGTGTTTTCAAACCTTCGGTAACTTTAGCGATTTGAAACCAAAGGCAGCATTAGCGTTTTGAAACCAAAGGCAGCTTTAACGTTTTGAAACCAAAGGCAGCATTAGCGTTTTGATACCAAAGGCAGCTTTAGAGTTTTCAAACCAAATGCGGCTTTAGCGTTTTCAAACCAAAGGCGGCTTTAGCTCTTAGGATGAGGGGAAGGGAAGAGGGGTAGTGTGAAGGGAGAGAGGGGAGGGGTGACAGACAGGGGTGGAAGGGAGAGGGGTGGGGGATGGGGAGTGTGGGGAATGAGCGGGAGCGTGGTAGCGGGGAGTGGTGCAAGAGGTGAGAGATAGGGGAAGAGTGGGGGGAAAGGGGTGGTGCAGAGAGGGGTAGAGGGGTAGGGGATGGGAGAGGGGTTTGGGAGGGGATGTGAGTGAGGCGGGGCAGAGTGGAGGGAGAGGGGGAGCGGGAGTGGGAGGGGGAGGAGAGTGGGGAAGAGTGGGGAGGGAGGGGGAGAGGGAAATATATATAAACCAAAGGCAGCTTTAATATTTTAAAACCTTCGGCAACCTTAGCGTTTTCAAACCTTAGGCAACTTTAGCATTATGAAACTAAGGGCGGCTTTAGCATTTTGAAACCAAAGGCGGGTTTAACGCTTTGAAACCCAACGCTGCTTTAGCATTTTGAAACCAAAGGCAGCTTTAGCGTTATGATACCAAAGGCATCTTTAGCGTTTTGATACCAAACGCAGCTTTAGCGTTTTGATACCAAAGGCAGCTTTAGTGTTTTGAAACCAAAGGCAACTTTAGCGTTTTCAAACCAAAGGCTGCTTTAGCGTTTTCAAACCAAAGGCTGCTTTATCGTATTCACATGATCGGTAACTTTACCGTTTTCAAACCTTAGGCAACTTTAGCGTTTTGAAACCAAAGGCAGCTTTAGCATTTTGAAATCAAAGGCAGCTTTAGCGTTTTGAAACAAAGACAGTTTTAGCATTTTGATACCAAAGGCAGCTTTAGCGATTTCAAACCAAAGGCGGCTTTAGCGTATTCACATGTTCAGTAACTTTACCGTTTTCAAACCTTAGGCAACTTTAGCGTTTTGAAACCAAAGGCAGCTTTAGCATTTTGAAATCAAAGGCAGCTTTAGCGTTTTGAAACAAAGGCAGTTTTAGCGTTTTGATACCAAAGGCAGCTTTAGCGTTTTCAAACCAAAGCCTGCTTTATCGTTTTCAAACCAAAGGCAGCTTTAGTTTTTTAGAACCAAAGGCGGCTTTAACGTTTTCAAACCTTCGGCATCTTTAGCGTTTTGAAACCAAAGGCAGCTTTAGCGTTTTTAAACCAAAGGCGGCTTTAGCGTTTTCAAACCAAAGACGGCTTTAACGTTTTCAAACCAAAGGCGGCTTTAGCGTTTTCAAACCAAAGGGAGCTTTAGCGTTTTCAAACCAAAGGCAGCTTTATGTTTTTCGAACCAAAGGCGGCTTTAACGTTTTCAAACCTTCGGCATCTTTAGCGTTTTGAAACCAAAGGCAGCTTTAGCGTTTTTAAACCAAAGGCGGATTTAGCGTATTCAAACCAAAGATGGCTTTAAAGTTTTAAAACCAAAGGCGGCTTTAGCGTTTTCAAAGCAAAGGGAGCTTTAACGTTTTCAAAGCAAAGCCAGCTTTAGCATTTTCATACCAAAGGCAGCTTTAATGTTTTCAAACCAAAGGCGGCTTTAGCATTTTGAAACCAAAGGCGGGCTTAACGTTTTGAAACCAAAGGCAGCTTTAGCGTTTTGAAACCAAAGGCAGCTTTAGCGTTTTAAAACCAAAGACAGCTTTAGCGTTTGATACCAAAGGCAGCTTTATCGTTTTGAAACCAAAGGTGGCTTTAGCATTTTCAAACCAAAGGCAGCTTTAGCGTTTTCAAAACAAAGGCTGCTTTAGCGTTTTCAAACCAAAAGCAGCTTTAGCGTATTCAAACCTTTGGCAACTTTAGCGTTTTGAAACCAAAGGCAAGTTTAGCGTTTTCCAACCAAAGGCAGCTTAAGTGTTTTCAAACCAAATGCCGCTTTAGCGTTTTCAAACCTTCGGAAACTAGCATTTTCAAACCTTCAGTATCTTTAGCGTTTTGAAACCAAAGGCAGCTTTAGCGTTTTGAAACCAATGGCGGCTTTAGCGTTTTCAAACCAAAGGCGGATTTAGCGTTTTCAAACCAAAGGCGGCTTTAGCGTTTTTAAACCAAATGCAGCTTTAGCATTTTTAAAACCAAAGGCAGCTTTAGCGTTTTCAAACCAAAGGCAGCTTTAGCGTTTTCAAACCAAAGGCAGCTTTAGCGTTTTCAAACCAAAGGCTGCTTTATCGTATTCAAACCAAAGGCAGCTTTAGTTTTTTAGAACCAAAGGCGACTTTAACGTTTTCAAACCTTCGGCATCTTTAGCGTTTTGAAACCATAGGCAGCTTTAGCATTTTTAAACCAAAATGCGGCTTTAGCATATTCAAACCAAAGATGGCTTTAACGTTTTCAAACCAAAGGCAGCTTTAGCGTTTTCAAACCAAAGGGAGCTTTAGCGTTTTCAAACCAAAGCCAGCTTTGGCGTTTTCAAACCAAAGGCTGCTTTATCGTATTAAAACCAAAGGCAGCTTTAGTTTTTTAGAACCAAAGGCGGCTTTAACGTTTTCAAACCTTCGGCATCTTTAGCGTTTTCAAACCAAAGGCAGCTTTAGCGTTTTCAAACCAAAAGCAGCTTTAGCGTATTCAAACCTTTGGCAACTTTAGCGTTTTGAAACCAAAGGCAAGTTTAGCGTTTTCCAACCAAAGGCAGCTTAAGTGTTTTCAAACCAAATGCCGCTTTAGCGTTTTCAAACCTTCGGAAACTAGCATTTTCAAACCTTCAGTATCTTTAGCGTTTTGAAACCAAAGGCAGCTTTAGCGTTTTGAAACCAATGGCGGCTTTAGCGTTTTCAAACCAAAGGCGGATTTAGCGTTTTCAAACCAAAGGCGGCTTTAGCGTTTTTAAACCAAATGCAGCTTTAGCATTTTTAAAACCATAGGCAGCTTTAGCGTTTTCAAACCAAAGGCAGCTTTAGCATTTTCAAACCAAAGGCGGCTTTAGCGTTTTCAAACCAAAGGCGGCTTTACCGTTTTGATACCAAAGGCAGCTTTAGCGATTTGAAACCAAAGTCGGCTTTAGCGTTTTCAAACCAAAGGCAGCTTTAGCGTTTTCAAACCAAAGGCTGCTTTATCGTATTCAAACCAAAGGCAGCTTTAGTTTTTTAGAACCAAAGGCGACTTTAACGTTTTCAAACCTTCGGCATCTTTAGCGTTTTGAAACCATAGGCAGCTTTAGCATTTTTAAACCAAAATGCGGCTTTAGCATATTCAAACCAAAGATGGCTTTAACGTTTTCAAACCAAAGGCAGCTTTAGCGTTTTCAAACCAAAGGGAGCTTTAGCGTTTTCAAACCAAAGCCAGCTTTGGCGTTTTCAAACCAAAGGCTGCTTTATCGTATTAAAACCAAAGGCAGCTTTAGTTTTTTAGAACCAAAGGCGGCTTTAACGTTTTCAAACCTTCGGCATCTTTAGCGTTTTCAAACCAAAGGCAGCTTTAGCGTTTTCAAACCAAAGGGAGCTTTATCGTTTTCAAACCAAAGCCAGCTTTAGCATTTTCATACCAAAGGCGGCTTTAACGTTTTCAAACCAAAGGCAGCTTTAGCATTTTGAAACCAAAGGCGGGTTTAACGTTTTGAAACCAAAGGCAGCTTTAGCGTTTTGAAACCTAAGGCAGCTTTAGCGTTTTGAAACCAAAGGCAGCTTTAGCGTTTTGATACCAAAGGCAGCTTTAGCGTTTTGATAGCAAAGGCAGCTTTAGCGTTTTGAAACTAAAGGTGGCTTTAGCGTTTTCAAACCAAAGGCGGCTTTAGCGTTTTTATACCAAATGCAGCTTTAGCATTTTTAAAACCAAAGGCAGCTTTAGCATTTTCAAACCAAAGGCAGCTTTAGCGTTTTCAAACCAAAGGCGGCTTTAGCGTTTTCAAACCAAAGGCGGCTTTACCGTTTTGATACCAAAGGCAGCTTTAGCGATTTGAAACCAAAGTCGGCTTTAGCGTTTTCAAACCAAAGGCGGCTTTAGGGTTTTCAAACCAAAGGCTGCTTTATCGTATTCAAACCAAAGGCAGCTTTAGTTTTTTAGAACCAAAGGCGACTTTAACGTTTTCAAACCTTCGGCATCTTTAGCGTTTTGAAACCAAAGGCAGCTTTAGCATTTTTAAACCAAAAGGCGGCTTTAGCGTATTCAAACCAAAGATGGCTTTAACGTTTTCAAACCAAAGGCAGCTTTAGCGTTTTCAAACCAAAGGGAGCTTTATCGTTTTCAAACCAAAGCCAGCTTTGGCGTTTTCAAACCAAAGGCTGCTTTATTGTATTCAAACCAAAGGCAGCTTTAGTTTTTTAGAACCAAAGGCGGCTTTAACGTTTTCAAACCTTCGGCATCTTTAGCGTTTTCAAACCAAAGGGAGCTTTAGCGTTGTCAAACCAAAGCCAGCTTTAGCATTTTCATACCAAAGGCGGCTTTAACGTTTTCAAACCAAAGGCGGCTTTAGCATTTTGAAACCAAAGGCGGGTTTAACGTTTTGAAACCAAAGGCAGCTTTAGCGTTTTGAAACCTAAGGCAGCTTTAGCGTTTTGAAACCAAAGGCAGCTTTAGCGTTTTGAAACCAAAGGCAGCTTTAGCGTTTTGATAACAAATGCAGCTTTAGCGTTTTGAAACCAAAGGTGGCTTTAGCGTTTTCAAACCAAAGGCTGCTTTAGCGTTTTCAAACCAAAGGCTACTTTAGCGTATTCAAACCTTCGGCAACTTTAGTGTTTTCAAACCTTCGGCAACTTTATCGTTTTGAAACCAAAGGCAAGTTTAGTGTTTTCCAACCAAAGGCAGCTTTAGTGTTTTCAAACCAAATGCGGCTATAACGTTTTCAAACCAAATGCGGCTTTAGTGTTTTCAAACCGAAGGCAGATTTAGCATTTTCAAACCTAAGGCAACCTTAGCGTTATGAAACTAACGGCGGCTTTAGCATTTTCAAACCAAAGGCGGGCTTAGCAATTTGTAACCAAAGGCAGCTTTAGCGTTTTGAATCCAAAGGCAGCTTTAGCGTTTTGAAACCAAAGGCAGTTTTAGCCATTTGAAACCAAAGGCAGTTTTAGCATTTTGATACCAAAGGCAGCTTTAGCATTTTCAAACCAAAGGCAGCTTCAGCATTTTCAAACCAAAGTCAGCTTTAGCGTTTTGAAACCAAAGGCGGCTTTAGCGTTTTTAAACCAAATGCAGCTTTAGCATTTTTAAAACCAAAGGCAGCTTTAGCGTTTTCAAACCAAAGGCGGCTTTAGCGTTTTCAAACCAAAGGCGGCTTTACCGTTTTGATACCAAAGGCAGCTTTAGCGATTTGAAACCAAAGTCGGCTTTAGCGTTTTCAAACCAAAGGCGGCTTTAGCGTTTTGAAACCAAAGGTGGCTTTAGCATTTTCAAACGAAAGGCAGCTTTAGCGTTTTCAAAACAAAGGCTGCTTTAGCGTTTTCAAACCAAAAGCAGCTTTAGCGTATTCAAACCTTTGGCAACTTTAGCGTTTTGAAACCAAAGGCAAGTTTAGCGTTTTCCAACCAAAGGCAGCTTAAGTGTTTTCAAACCAAATGCTGCTTTAGCGTTTTCAATCCTTCGGTATCTTTAGCGTTTTGAAACCAAAGGCAGCTTTAGCGTTTTGAAACCAATGGCGGCTTTAGCGTTTTCAAACCAAAGGCGGATTTAGCGTTTTCAAACCAAAAGCAGCTTTAGCGTTTTGAAAACAAAGTCAGCTTTAGCATTTTGAAACCAAAGGCGGCTTTAGTGTTTTCAAACCAAAGGCAGCTTTAGCGTTTTCAAACCAAAGGCGGCTTTAGCGTTTTCAAACCAAAGGCGGCTTTACCGTTTTGATACCAAAGGCAGCTTTAGCGATTTGAAACCAAAGTCGGCTTTAGCGTTTTCAAACCAAAGGCGGCTTTAGCGTTTTCAAACCAAAGGCGGCTTTAGGGTTTTCAAACCAAAGGCTGCTTTATCGTATTCAAACCAAAGGCAGCTTTAGTTTTTTTAGAACCAAAGGCGACTTTAACGTTTTCAAACCTTCGGCATCTTTAGCGTTTTGAAACCAAAGGCAGCTTTAGCATTTTTAAACCAAAAGGCGGCTTTAGCGTATTCAAACCAAAGATGGCTTTAACGTTTTCAAACCAAAGGCAGCTTTAGCGTTTTCAAACCAAAGGGAGCTTTAGCGTTTTCAAACCAAAGCCAGCTTTGGCGTTTTCAAACCAAAGGCTGCTTTATCGTATTCAAACCAAAGGCAGCTTTAGTTTTTTAGAACCAAAGGCGGCTTTAACGTTTTCAAACCTTCGGCATCTTTAGCGTTTTCAAACCAAAGGCAGCTTTAGCGTTTTCAAACCAAAGGGAGCTTTAGCGTTTTCAAACCAAAGCCAGCTTTAGCATTTTCATACCAAAGGCGGCTTTAACATTTTCAAACCAAAGGCGGCTTTAGCATTTTGAAACCAAAGGCGGGGTTAACGTTTTGAAACCAAAGGCAGCTTTAGCGTTTTGAAACCTAAGGCAGCTTTAGCGTTTTGAAACCAAAGGCAGCTTTAGCGTTTTGATACCAAAGGCAGCTTTAGCGTTTTGATACCAAAGGCAGCTTTAGCGTTTTGAAACAAAGACAGTTTTAGCGTTTTGATACCAAAGGCAACTTTAGCGTTTTCAAACCAAAGGCTGCTTTAGCGTTTTCAAACCAAAGGCTGCTTTAGCGTTTTCAAACCAAAGGCTGCTTTATCGTATTCACATGATCGGTAACTTTACCGTTTTCAAACCTTAGGCAACTTTAGCGTTTTGAAACCAAAGGCAGCTTTAGCGTTTTGAAACAAAGACAGTTTTAGCGTTTTGATACCAAAGGCAGCTTTAGCGATTTCAAACCAAAGGCTGCTTTAGCGTATTCACATGTTCGGTAACTTTACCGTTTTCAAACCTTAGGCAACTTTAGCGTTTTGAAACCAAAGGCAGCTTTAGCATTTTGAAATCAAAGGCAGCTTTAGCATTTTGAAACAAAGGCAGTTTTAGCGGTTTGATACCAAAGGCAGCTTTAGCGTTTTCAAACCAAAGCCTGCTTTATCGTTTTCAAACCAAAGGCAGCTTTAGTTTTTTAGAACCAAAGGTGGCTTTAACGTTTTCAAACCATCGGCATCTTTAGCGTTTTGAAACCAAAGGCAGCTTTAGCGTTTTCAAACCAAAGGCAGCTTTAGCGTTTTCAAACCAAAGGCAGCTTTATTTTTTTCGAACCAAAGGCGGCTTTAGCATTTTCAAACCAAAGGCGGCTTTAGCGTTTTCAAACCTTCGGAAACATTAGCATTTTCAAACCTTCAGTATCTTTAGCGTTTTGAAACCAAAGGCAGCTTTAGCGTTTTGAAACCAAAGGCGGCTTTAGCGCTTTCAAACCAAAGGCGGATTTAGCATTTTCAATCCAAAAGCAGCTTTAGCGTTTTCAAACCAAAGGCGACTTTAGCGTAGTCAAACCTTTAGCGACTTTAGCATTTTCAAACGTTCGGTAACTTTAGCGTTTTCAAACCAAAGGCAGCTTTAGCATTTTGAAACCAAAGGCGGCTTTAGCGTTTTCAAACCAAAGACGGATTTAGCATTTTCAAACCAAAAGCAGCTTTAGCGTTTTGAAAACAAAGTCAGCTTTAGCATTTTGAATCCAAATGCAGCTTTAGCGTTTTCAAACCAAAGGCAGCTTTAGCGTTTTCAAACCAAAGGCGGCATTAGCGTTTTCAAACCAAAGTCAGCTTTAGCGTTTTCAAACCAAAGGCGGCTTTAGCGTATTCAAACCTTTAGTGACTAGCAATTTCAAACGTTCGGTAACTTTAGCGTTTTCAAACCAAAGGCGGCTTTAGCATATTCAAACCATCGGTGACTTTAGCGTTTTCAAACCTTGGGTAACTTTAGCGTTTTCAAACCAAAGGTAGCTTTAGCGTTTTCAAACCAAAGGCGGATTTAGCGTTTTCAAACCAAAGGCCGCTTTAGCGTTTTCAAACCAAAGTCGGCTTTAGCGTTTTCAAACCAAAGGCGGCTTTAGCGTTTTCAAACCAAAGGCAGCTTTAGCGTTTTCAAACCAAAGGCGGCTTTAGCGTTTTCAAACCAAAGGCGGCTTTAGCGTTTTCAAACCAAAGGCAGCTTTAGCGTTATCAAACCAAAGGCAGCTTTAGCGTTTTCAAACCAAAGGCAGCTTTATTTTTTTCGAACCAAAGGCGGCTTTAGCATTTTCTAAACCAAAGGCAGCTTTAGCGTTTTCAAACCTTTGGAAACTTTAGCATTTTCAAACCTTCAGTATCTTTAGCATTTTGAAACCAAAGGCAGCTTTAGCGTTTTGAAACCAAAGGCGGCTTTAGCGTTTTCAAACCAAAGGCGGATTTAGCGTTTTCAATCCAAAAGCAGCTTTAGCGTTTTCAAACCAAAGTCAGCTTTAGCGTTTTCAAACCAAAGGCGGCTTTAGCGTATTCAAACCTTTAGCGACTTTAGCATTTTCAAACGTTCGGTAACTTTAGCGTTTTCAAACCAAAGGCGGCTTTAGCGTTTTCAAACCAAAGGCGGCTTTAGCATTTTCAAACCAAAGGCGGCTTTAGCGTTTTCAAACCATCAGAAACTTTAGCATTTTCAAACCTTCAGTATCTTTAGCGTTTTGAAACCAAAGGCAGCTTTAGCGTTTTGAAACCAAAGGCGGCTTTAGCGTTTTCAAACCAAAGGCGGATTTAGCGTTTTCAAACCAAAAGCAGCTTTAACGTTTTGAAAACAAAGTCAGCTTTAGCATTTTGAAACCAAAGGCGGCTTTAGCGTTTTCAAACCAAAGGCAGCTTTAGCGTTTTCAAACCAAAGGCGGCTTTAGCGTTTTCAAACCTTTAGCGACTTTAGCATTTTCAAACGTTTGGTAACTTTAGCGTTTTTAAACCAAAGGCGGCTTTAGCATATTCAAACCATCGGCGACTTTAGCGTTTTCAAACCTTGGGTAACTTTAGCGTTTTCAAACCAAAGGCGGCTTTAGCGTATTCAAACCTTTAGCGACTTTAGCATTTTCAAACGTTCGGTAACTTTAGCGTTTTCAAACCAAAGGCGGCTTTAGCGTTTTCAAACCAAAGGCGGCTTTAGCATTTTCAAACCAAAGGCGGCTTTAGCGTTTTCAAACCATCAGAAACTTTAGCATTTTCAAACCTTCAGTATCTTTAGCGTTTTGAAACCAAAGGCAGCTTTAGCGTTTTGAAACCAAAGGCGGCTTTAGCGTTTTCAAACCAAAGGCGGATTTAGCGTTTTCAAACCAAAAGCAGCTTTAACGTTTTGAAAACAAAGTCAGCTTTAGCATTTTGAAACCAAAGGCGGCTTTAGCGTTTTCAAACCAAAGGCAGCTTTAGCGTTTTCAAACCAAAGGCGGCTTTAGCGTTTTCAAACCTTTAGCGACTTTAGCATTTTCAAACGTTTGGTAACTTTAGCGTTTTTAAACCAAAGGCGGCTTTAGCATATTCAAACCATCGGCGACTTTAGCGTTTTCAAACCTTGGGTAACTTTAGCGTTTTAAAACCAAAGTCAGCTTTAGCATTTTCAAACCAAAGGCGGCTTTAGCGTACTCAAACCTTTAGCGACTTTAGCATTTTCAAACGTTCGGTAACTTTAGCGTTTTCAAACCAAAAGCAGCTTTAGTTTTTTCGAACCAAAGGCGGCTTTAGCATTTTCAAACCAAAGGTGGCTTTAGCGTTTTCAAACCTTCGGAAACTTTAGCATTTTCAAACCTTCAGTATCTTTAACGTTTTGAAACCAAAGGCAGCTTTAGCGTTTTGAAACCAAAGGCGGCTTTAGCATTTTCAAACCAAAGGCGGATTTAGAGTTTTCAAACCAAAAGCAGATTTAGCGTTTTGAAAACAAAGTCAGCTTTAGCATTTTGAAACCAAAGGCAGCTTTAGCATTTTCTTACCAAAGGCAGCTTTAGCGTTTTGAAATGAAAGGCAGCTTTAGCATTTTGAAACCAAAGGCAGCTTTAGCGTTTACAAACCAAAGGCTGTTTTAGCGTTTACAAACCAAAGGCAGCTTTAGGATTTTGAAACCAAAGGCGGCTTTAGCGTTTTGAAACCATAGTCAGCTTTAGCGTTTTCAAACCAAAGGCGGCTTTAGCGTTTTCAAACCAAAGGCAGCTTTAGCGTTTTCGAACCAAAGGCGGCTTTAGCATTTTCAAACCAAAGGCAGCTTTAGCATTTTCTAACCTTTGGAAACTTTAGCATTTTCATACCTTCAGTATCTTTAGCGTTTTGAAACCAAAGGCAGCTTTAGCATTTTTAAACCAAAGGCGGCTTTAGCGTTTTCAAACCAAAGGCGGATTTAGCGTTTTCAAACCAAAGGCAGCTTTAGCGTTTTCAAACCAACGGCGGCTTTAGCGTTTTCAAACCAAAGTCAGCTTTAGCGTTTTTAAAAAAAAGGCGGCTTTAGGGTACTCAAACCTTTAGCGACTTTAGCATTTTCAAACATTCGGTAACTTTAGCATTTTCAAACCAAAGGTGGGTTTAGCGTTTTCAAACCAAATGCGGCTTTAGCGTTTACAAACCAAAGGCAGTTTTAGCGTTTTGATACCAAAGGCAGCTTTAACATTTTGAAACCAAAGGCGGCTTTAGCGTTTTCAAACCAAAGGCAGCTTTAGCGTTTTCAAACCAAAGGCGGCTTTAGCGTATTCAAATCAAAGGCAGCTTTAGCATTTTCAAACCAAAGGCAGCTTTAGCATTTTCAAACCAAAGGCGGTTTTAGCGATTTCAAACCTTCGGAAAATTAACATTTTCAAACCTTCAGTATCTTTAGCGTTTTGAAACCAAAGGCAGCTTTAGCATTTTGAAAACAAAGTCAGCTTTAGCATTCTGAAACCATAGGCGGCTTTAGCATTTTCAAACCAAAAGCAGCTTTAGCGTTTTCAAACCAAAGGCGGCTTTAGCGTATTTAAACCTTTAGCAACTTTAGCATTTTCAAACGTTCGGTAACTTTAGCGTTTTCAAAGCAAAGGCGGCTTTAGCATATTCAAACCATCGACGCCTTTAGTGTTTTCAAACCTTGGGTAACTTTAGCGTTTTCAAACCTTGGGTAACTTTAGCGTTTTCAAAACAAAGGCAGCTTTAGCGTTTTCAAACCAAAGGATGCTTTAGCGTTTTCAAACCAAAGGCAGCTTCAGCATTTTCAAACCAAAGGCAGCTTTAGCGTTTTCAAACCAAAGGCAGCTTTATTTTTTTCGAACCAAAGGCGGGTTTAGCATTTTCAAACCAAAGGCGGCTTTAGCGTTTTCAAACCTTCGGAAACATTAGCATTTTCAAACCTTCAGTATCTTTAGCGTTTTGAAACCAAAGGCAGCTTTAGCGTTTTGAAACCAAAGGCGGCTTTAGCGTTTTGAAACCAAAGGCGGATTTAGCATTTTCAAACCAAAAGCAGCTTTAGCGTTTTCAAACCAAAGGCGGCTTTAGCGTATTCAAACCTTTAGCGACTTTAGCATTTTCAAACGTTCGGTAACTTTAGCGTTTTCAAACCAAAGGCAGCTTTAGCATTTTGAAACCAAAGGCGGCTTTAGCGTTTTCAAACCAAAGACGGATTTAGCGTTTTCAAACCAAAAGCAGCTTTAGCGTTTTGAAAACAAAGTCAGCTTTAGCATTTTGAATCCAAATGCAGCTTTAGCATTTTCAAACCAAAGGCAGCTTTAGCGTTTTCAAACCAAAGGCGGCTTTAGCGTTTTCAAACCAAAGTCAGCTTTAGCGTTTTCAAACCAAAGGCGGCTTTAGCTTATTCAAACCTTTAGTGACTTTAGCAATTTCAAACGTTCGGTAACTTTAGCATTTTCAAACCAAAGGCGGCTTTAGCATATTCAAACCATCGGTGACTTTAGCGTTTTCAAACCTTGGATAACTTTAGCGTTTTCAAACCAAAGTCGGCTTTAGCGTTTTCAAACCAAAGGCGGCTTTAGCGTTTTCAAACCAAAGGCAGCTTTAGCGTTTTCAAACCAAAGGCAGCTTTAGCGTTTTCAAACCAATGGCAGCTTTAGTTTTTTCGAACCAAACGCAGCTTTAGCATTTTCAAACCAAAGGCGGCTTTAGCGTTTTCAAACCTTCGGAAACTTTAGCATTTTCAAACCTTCAGTATCTTTAGCGTTTTGAAACCAAAGGCAGCTTTAGCGTTTTGAAACCAAAGGCGGCTTTAGCGTTTTCAAACCAAAGGCGGATTTAGCGTTTTCAAACCAAAAGCAGGTTTAGCGTTTTCAAACCAAAGTCAGCTTTAGCGTTTTCAAGCCAAAGGCGGCTTTAGCGTTTTGGATGAGGGGAAGGGAAGAGAGTGGAGGGGTGAGAGACAGAGGTGGGGGAAGGGGAGAGTGGAGTAGAGGGAATGGAGAGCAGGAGTGGGTAGGGGAGGAGGGGATAGTGGGGAAGGAGGGGGAGAGGGAAATTTATATAAACCAAAGGTGGCTTTAGTGTTTTCAAACCTACGGCAACCTTAGCGTTTTCAAACCTTGGGCAACTTTAACGTTATGAAACTAAATGCGGCTTTAGAATTTTGAAACCAAAGGCGGGTTTAACGTTTAGATATTAAAGGCAGCTTTAGCGTTTTGAAACCAAAGGCGGCTTTAGCGTTTTGAAACCAAAGGCAGCGTTAGTGTTTTGAAACCAAAGGCAGCTTTTGCATTTTGAAACCAAAGGCAGCTTTAGCGTTTTCAAACCTTAGACAACTTTACCGTTCCCAAAACAAATGCGGCTTTAGTGTTTTCAAACGAAAGGCGGCTTTAGCATTTTGAGATCAAAGGCGGCTTTAGCGTTTTCAAAGCAAAGGCAGTTATAGCGTTTTCAAAACCAAAGGCGGCTTTAGCATTTTCAAACCAAAGGCGGCTTTAAGGTTTTCAAACCGAAGGCAGATTTAGCATTTTCAAACCTAAGGCAACCTTAGCATTATGAAACTAACGGCGGCTTTAGCATTTTGAAACCAAAGGCGGCTTTCGCGTTTTCAGACCAAAGGCAGCTTTAGCGCTTTCAAACCAAAGGCAGCTTTAGCGTTTTCAATCCAGGGCAGCTTTAGCATTTTCAAACTAAAGGAGGCTTTAGTGTTTTCAAACTAAAGGAGGCTTTAGCGATTAGAAACCAAAGGCAGCATTAGCGTTTTGAAACCAAAGGCAGCTTTAGCGTTTTGAAACCAAAGGCAGCATTAGCGTTTTGATACCAAAGGCAGCTTTAGCGTTTTCAAACCAAGGCGGCTTTAACGCTTAGGATGAGGGGAAGGGAAGAGTGGTAGTGTGAAGGGAGAAAGGGGAGGGGTGAGAGACAGGGGTGGAAGGGAGAGGGGTGGGGGATGGGGAGAGAGGGGAAGTGTGGGGAATGAGCGGGAGCGTGGTAGCGGGGAGTGGTGCAAGAGGTGAGAGGTAGGGGAAGAGGGGGGAAACGGGTGGGGCATGGGGCAGAGGGTGGTAGAGGGGTAGGGGTGGGAGAGGGGGGGAAAGGGGTTTGGGAGGGGATGTGAGTGAGCCGGGGCAGAGTGGAGGGAGAGGGGGAGCAGGAGTGGTAGGGGAGGGGGGGAGAGTGGGGAAGAGTGGGGAGGGAGGGGGAGAGGGAAATATATATAAACCAAAGGCAGCTTTAATATTTTAAAGCCTTCGGCAACTTTAGCGTTTTAAAACCTTAGGCAACTTTAGCATTATGAAACTAAGGGTGGCTTTAGCATTTTGAAACCAAAGGCGGGTTTAACGCTTTGAAACCAAAGGCTGCTTTAGCATTTTGAAACCAAAGGCGGATTTAGCGTTTTGATACCAAAGGCAGCTTTAGCGTTTTGATACCAAAGGCAGCTTTAGTGTTTTGAAACCAAAGGTTGCTTTAGCATTTTCAAACCTTAGGTAACTTTAGCGTTTTGAAACCAAAGGCAGCTTTAGCATTTTGAAATCAAAGGCAGCTTTAGCGTTTTGAAACACAGACAGTTTTAGCGTTTTGATACCAAAGGCAGCTTTAGCGATTTGAAACCAAAGTCGGCTTTAGCGTTTTCAAACCAAAGGCGGTTTTAGCATTTTCAAACCAAAGGCTGCTTTATCGTATTCAAATCAAAGGCAGCTTTAGTTTTTAAAACCAAAGGCGGCTTTAATGTTTTCAAACCTTCGGCATCTTTAGCGTTTTGAAACCAAAGGCAGCTTTAGCATTTTTAAACCAAAAGGCGGCTTTAGCGTATTCAAACCAAAGATGGCTTTAACGTTTTCAAACCAAAGGCAGCTTTAGCGTTTTCAAACCAAAGGGAGCTTTAGCGTTTTAAAACCAAAGCCAGCTTTAGCATTTTCATACCAAAGGCGGCTTTAACGTTTTCAAACCAAAGGCGGCTTTAGCATTTTGAAACCAAAGGCGGGTTTCACGTTTTGAAACCAAAGGCAGCTTTAGCGTTTTGAAACCTAAGGCAGCTTTAGCGTTTTGAAACCAAAGGCAGCTTTAGCGTTTTGAAACCTAAGGCAGCTTTAGCGTTTTGAAACCAAAGGCAGCTTTAGCGTTTTGATACCAAAGGCAGATTTAGCGTTTTGATAGCAAATGCAGCTTTAGCGTTTTGAAACCAAAGGCGGCTTTAGCGTTTTCAAACCAAAGGCAGCTTTAGCATTTTTAAACCAAAGGCGGCTTTAGCGTTTTCAAACCAAAGGCAGCTTTAGTGTTTTCAAACCAAAGGCGGCATTAGCGTTTTCAAACCAAAGGCTGCTTTAGCGTTTTCAAACCAAAGGCGGCTTTATTTCTTTCATTTCACTACACATCGCGTATGTGTATGTGACAAATAAACTTTACTTGACTTGACTTGACTTTAGCGTTTTCAAACCAAAGGCAGCTTTAGCGTTTTAAAACCTTCGGAAACTTTAGCATTTTCAAACTTTCAGTATTTTTGGCGTTTTGAAACCAAAGGCAGCTTTAGCGTTTTGAAATCAAAGGCGGCTTTCGCGTTTTCAATCCAAAGGCGGATTTAGCGTTTTCAAACCAAAAGCAGCTTTAGCGTTTTCAAACCGAAGTCAGCTTTAGCGTTTTCAAACCAAAGGCGGCTTTAGCGTTTTCAAACCTTGGGTATCTTTAGCGTTTTCAAACCAAAGGCCGCTTTAGCGTTTTCAAACCAAAGGCGGCTTTAGCGTTTTCAAACCAAAGGCAGCTTTAGCGTTTTCAAACCAAAGGCAGCTTTAGCGTTTTCAAACCAAAGGCAGCTTTAGTTTTTTCGAACCAAAGGCGGCTTTAGCATTTTCAAATCAAAGGCGGCTTTAGCGTTTTCAAACCTTCAGAAACTTTAGCATTTTCAAACCTTCAGTATCTTTAGCGTTTTGAAAACAAAGTCAGCTTTAGCATTTTGAAACCAAAGGCGGCTTTAGCGTTTTAAAACCAAAGGCTGCTTTAGCGTTTTCAAACCAAAGGCGGCTTTAGCGTTTTCAAACCAAAGGCAGCTTTAGCGTTTTCAAACCAAAGGCAGCTTTAGCGTTTTCAAACCAATGGCGGCTTTAGTGTTTTCAAACCAAAGTCAGCTTTAGCTTTTTCAAACCAAAGGCGGCTTTAGCGTTTTCAAACCAAAGGCGGCTTTAGCGTTTTCAAACCAAAGGCAGCTTTAGCGTTTTCAAACCAAAGGCAGATTTAGCGTTTTCAAACCAAAGGCAGCTTTATTTATTTCGAACCAAAGGCGGCTTTAGCATTTTCTAAACCAAAGGCAGCTTTAGCGTTTTCAAACCTTTGGAAACTTTAGCATTTTCAAACCTTCAGAATCTTTAGCGTTTTGAAACCAAAGGCAGCTTTAGCGTTTTGAAACCAAAGGCGGCTTTAGCGTTTTCAAACCAAACGCGGATTTAGCGTTTTCAATCCAAAAGCAGCTTTAGCGTTTTCAAACCAAAGTCAGCTTTAGCGTTTTCAAACCAAAGGCGGCTTTAGCGTATTCAAACCTTTAGCGACTTTAGCATTTTCAAACGTTCGGTAACTTTAGCGTTTTCAAACCAAAGGCGGCTTTAGCGTTTTCAAACCAAAGGCGGCTTTAGCATTTTCAAACCAAAGGCGGCTTTAGCATTTTCAAACCAAAGGCGGCTTTAGCGTTTTCAAACCATCAGAAACGTTAGCATTTTCAAACCTTCAGTATCTTTAGCGTTTTGAAACCAAAGGCAGCTTTAGCGTTTTGAAACCAAAGGCGGCTTTAGCGTTTTCAAACCAAAGGCGGATTTAGAGTTTTCAAACGAAAAGCAGCTTTAACGTTTTGAAAACAAAGTCAGCTTTAGCATTTTGAAACCAAAGGCGGCTTTAGCGTTTTCTAACCTTTGGAAACTTCAGCATTTTCATACCTTCAGTATCTTTAGCTTTTTGAAACCAAAGGCAGCTTTAGCGTTTTGAAACCAAAGGCGGCTTTAGCGTTTTCAAACCAAAGGCGGATTTAGCGTTTTCAAACCAAAGGCAGCTTTAGCGTTTTCAAACCAAAGGCGGCTTTAGCGTTTTCAAACCAAAGTCAGCTTTAGCGTTTTCAAAAAAAGGCGGCTTTAGCGTACTCAAACCTTTAGCGACTTTAGCATTTTCAAACGTTCGGTAACTTTAGCATTTTCAAACCAAAGGTGGGTTTAGCGTTTTCAAACCAAATGCGGCTTTAGCGTTTACAAACCATAGGCAGTTTTAGCGTTTTGATACCAAAGGCAGCTTTAACATTTTGAAACCAAAGGCGGCTTTAGCGTTTTCAAACCAAAGGCAGCTTTAGCGTTTTCAAACCAAAGGCGGCTTTAGCGTATTCAAACCAAAGGCAGCTTTAGCATTTTCAAACCAAAGGCAGCTTTAGCGTTTTCAAACCAAAGGCGACTTTAGCGTTTTCAAACCAAAGTCAGCTTTAGCGTTTTCAAAAAATAGCGGATTTAGCGTACTCAAACCTTTAGCGACTTTAGCATTTTCAAACGTTCGGTAACTTTAGCATTTTCAAACCAAAGGTGGGTTTAGCGTTTTCAAACAAAATGCGGCTTTAGCGTTTACAAACCAAAGGCAGTTTTAGCGTTTTGATACCAAAGGCAGCTTTAACATTCTGAAACCAAAGGCGGCTTTACCGTTTTCAAACCAAAGGCAGCTTTAGCGTTTTCAAACCAAAGGCGGCTTTAGCGTATTCAAACCAAAGGCAGCTTTAGCATTTTCAAACCAAAGGCAGCTTTAGCATTTTCAAACCAAAGGCGGCTTTAGCATTTTCAAACCAAAGGCGGCTTTAGCGCTTTCAAACCTTCGGAAAATTTAGCATTTTCAAACCTTCAGTATCTTTAGCGTTTTGAAACCAAAGGCAGCTTTAGCATTTTGAAAACAAAGTCAGCTTTAGCATTTTGAAACCAAAGGCGGCTTTTGCATTTTCAAACCAAAGGCAGCTTTACCGTTTTCAAACCAAAGGCGGCTTTAGCGTATTTAAACCTTTAGCAACTTTAGCATTTTCAAACGTTCGGTAACTTTAGCGTTTTCAAAGCAAAGGCGGCTTTAGCATATTCAAACCATCGACGACTTTAGTGTTTTCAAACCTTGGGTAACTTTAGCGTTTTCAAACCTTGGGTAACTAGCGTTTTCAAACCAAAGGCGGCTTTAGCGTTTTCAAACCAAAGGATGCTTTAGCGTTTTCAAACCAAAGGCAGCTTTAGCGTTTTCAAACCAAAGGCAGCTTTAGCGTTTTCAAACCAAAGGCAGCTTTATTTTTTTCGAACCAAAGGCGGCTTTATCATTTTCAAACTAAAGGCGGCTTTAGCGTTTTCAAACCTTCGGAAACATTAGCATTTTCAAACCTTCAGTATCTTTAGCGTTTTGAAACCAAAGGTAGCTTTAGCGTTTTGAAACCAAAGGCGGCTTTAGCGTTTTGAAACCAAAGGCGGATTTAGCATTTTCAAACCAAAAGCAGCTTTAGCGTTTTCAAACCAAAGGCGGCTTTAGCGTATTCAAACCTTTAGCGACTTTAGCATTTTCAAACGTTCGGTAACTTTAGCGTTTTCAAACCAAAGGCAGCTTTAGCATTTTGAAACCAAAGGCGGCTTTAGCGTTTTCAAACCAAAGACGGATTTAGCGTTTTCAAACCAAAAGCAGCTTTAGCGTTTTGAAAACAAAGTCAGCTTTAGCATTTTGAATCCAAATGCAGCTTTAGCGTTTTCAAACCAAAGACGGCTTTAACGTTTTCAAACCAAAGGCGGATTTAGCGTTTTCAAACCAAAGGGAGCTTTAGCGTTTTCAAACCTTCGGCATCTTTAGCGTTTTGAAACCAAAGGCAGCTTTAGCGTTTTTAAACCAAAGGCGGCTTTAGCGTATTCAAACCAAAGATGGCTTTAAAATTTTCAAACCAAAGGCAGCTTTAGCGTTTTCAAAGCAAAGGGAGCTTTAACGTTTTCAAACCAAAGCCAGCTTTAGAATTTTCATACCAAAGGCGGCTTTAACGTTTTCAAACCAAAGGCGGCTTTAGCATTTTGAAACCAAAGGCGGGTTTAACGTTTTGATACCAAAGGCAGCTTTAGCGTTTTGAAACCAAAGGCAGCTTTAGCGTTTTAAAACCAAAGACAGCTTTAGCGTTTTGATACCAAAGGCAGCTTTAGCGTTTTGAAAACAAAGGTGGCTTTAGCATTTTCAAACCAATGGCAGCTTTAGTGTTTTCAAAACAAAGGCTGCTTTAGCGTTTTCAAACCAAAGGCAGCTTTAGCGTATTCAAACCTTCGGCAACTTTAGCGTTTTGAAACCAAAGTCAAGTTTAGCGTTTTCCAACCAAAGGCAGCTTAAGTGTTTTCAAACCAAATGCTGCTATAGCGTTTTCAAACCAAAGGCGGCTTTATTGTTTTCAAACCAAAGGCGGCTTTAGCAATTTCAAACCAAAGGCGGATTTAGTGTTTTCAAATCTTAGGCAACTTTACTGTTTTCAAACACTTAGGCAACTTTACCGTTTTCAAACCTTAGGCAACTTTAGCGTTTTGAAACCAAAGGCAGCTTTAGAGTTTTGAAACCAAAAGCGGCTTTAGCGTTTTCAAACCAAAGGCGGCTTTAGCGTTTTCAAACCAAAGGCTGTTTTATCGTTTTCAAACCAAAGGCAGCTTTAACGTTTTCAAACCAAAGGCAGCTTTAGCATTTTCAAACCTTCGGCGACTCCAGCGTTTTCAAACTTTCGGCATCTTTAGCGTTTTGAAACCAAAGGCGGCTTTTGCGTTTTCAAACCTTCGGAAACTTTAGCGTTTCAAACCTTTTGCAACTTTAGCATTTTGAAACCAAAGACAACTTTAGCGTTTATAAACCAAAGGCAACTTTAACGTTTTCAAAACAATGACAGCTTTAGCGTTTTCAAACCAAAGGTGGCTTTAGCGTTTCAGATGAGCAGAAGGGAAGAGAGGGGAAGGGGGGCAGGAGGGGGGGAGGGGTGAGAGAGAGGGGTGGGGGATGGAGAGGGGGGATAGAGGGGAAGGAGGGGGAGAGCGGTAGCGGGAAGTAGTGTAAGAGCGAGGGGGAGCGGGAGAGGGATGGGGTGGTGGGGGGAAGGGGGTTGGGAGAGTGGGGAAAGAGGGGTGGGGTAGGGGATGTAAGAGGGGCAGGGCAGAGGTGGAGAGAGGGGGTGGGGGTATATAGAGGGAGAGGGAGGGGAAGAGTGGGGTAGCGGGGAGTGGTGCAAGAGAGGTAGGGGAAGGGGTGAGAGGGGTGGGGGAAGAGGGGCAGAGGGTGGGAGAGGGGGAAAGAGGTATGGGAGGGGATGTTAGTGAGGCTGGGCAGAGGTGGAGATATGTGGTGGGGGAAGGGGAGAGAGGAGCAGAGGGAAGGGAGAGTGGGAATGAGAGGAGTGGGGGAGGGGGATAGTGGGGAGAGGGGATAGAGGGGATAGAGGGAAATACATATAAACCAAAGGCAGCTTTAGCATATTCAAACCTTCGGCGACTTTAGCGTTTTCAAACTTTGGCAACTTTAGCATTTTCAAACCTTCGGCAACTTGAGCGTTTTCATACCAAAGGTGGCTTTAGCACTTTGAAACCAAAGGCAGCTTTAGCGTTTCAAACCAAAGGCGGCTTTAGCGTTTTCAAACCAAAGGCAGCTTTAGCGTTTAGGTTGAGGGAAAGGGAAGAGAGGGGTAGGGGAAGGGAGAGAGGGGATGGGTGAGAGACAGGGGTGGGAGGGAGAGGGTGGAGATTGGGGAGGGCGGAGAAAGTGGAAGAGTGGGGAATGAGGGGGAGAGCGGTAGCAGGGAGTGGTGTAAGGAGAGGAAGGGGGGGAGAGGGGTGGGGGTGGGGGCGGAGGGGTTAAGGGGAATGGGAGAGGGGGAAAGGGGAGGGGAGGGGATGTGAGAGGGGCGGGGCAGGGATGGAGGGGGGGTTTTGGGAGGGATGGGAGGGAGAGGGGAAGAGGCAGGGGAGAGAGTGGAAGACTGGGGAATGAGGGGGAGAGGGGTAGCTGGGAGTGGTGCAAGAGGGAGAGGTAGGAGAAAGGGGTAAGGGATGTGGGGAGAGGGTTGGGGGATGGGGGAAGAGTGGGGAAGGAGTGATGGGTGGGAGAGGGGCGGAAGAGGTGTTTGGGAGTGGATGTGATTGGGGCAAGGCAGAGTGGAGAGATGGGTTGGGGGGAAGGGGTAGAAGGAAGGGAGAGGGGGAGCAGGTGTGGTAGGGGAGGGGGTGAGTGGGGAAGAGTGGGGAGGGAGGGGGAGAGGGAAGTATATATAAACCAAAGGCGGCTGTAGTGTTTTCAAACCTTCGGCCACTTTAGCATTTTCAAACCTTAGGCAACTTTAGCATTATGAAACTAAAAGCGGCTTTAGCATTTTGAAACCAAAGGTGGGTTTACCGTTTTGAAACCAAAGGCAGCTTTAGCGTTTTGAAACCAAACGCAGCTTTAGCGTTTTGATACCAAAGGCGGCTTTAGCGGTTTCAAACCAAAGGCGGCTTTAGCGTTTTGAAACCAAAGACAGCTTTAGCGTTTTCAAACCAAAGGCTGCTTTAGAGTTTTCAAACTAAAGGCGGCTTTAGCAATTTCAAACCAATGACGGATTTAGTGTTTTCAAACCCTAGGCAGTTTTCGTGTTTTCAAACCTTAGGCAACTTTAGCATTTTGAAAACAAAGGCAGTTTTAGCATTTTGATACCAAAGGCAGCTTTAGCGTTTTCAAACCTTGGGCAACTTTAGCGTTTTCAAACCTTTGTCAACTTTAGTATTTTTAAACCAAAGGCAACTTTAGCGTTTTCAAACCAAAGGCAGCTTTAGCGTTTTGAAACCAAAGGCAACTTTAGCGTTTTCAAACCAAAGGCAGCTTTAGCGTTTTGAAACCAAAGGCAACTTTAGTTTTTTCAAACCAAAGACAACTTTAGCGTTTTCAAACCAAAGGCAGCTTTAGCGTTTTCAAACCAAAGGCAGCTTTAGCGTTATCAAACCAAAGGCAGCTTTAGCGTTTTCAAACCAAAGGCGGCTTTAGCGTTTTCAAACCTTTGGAAACTAGCATTTTCAAACCTTCAGTATCTTTAGCGTTTTGAAACCAAAGGCAGCTTTAGCGTTTTGAAACCAAAGGCGGATTTAGCGTTTTCAAACCAAAAGCAGCTTTACCGTTTTGAAAACAAAGTCAGCTTTAGCATTTTGAAACCAAAGGCGGCTTTAGCGTTTTCAAACCAAAGGCAGCTTTAGCGTTTTCAAACCAAAGGCGGCTTTAGCATTTTCAAACCAAAGTCAGCTTTAGAGTTTTCAAACCAAAGGCGGCTTTAGCGTATTCAAACCTTTAGCGACTTTAGCATTTTCAAACATTCGGTAACTTTAGCGTTTTCAAACCAAAGGCGGCTTTAGCATATTCAAACCATCGACGACTTTAGCGTTTTCAAACCAAAGGCGGCTTTAGCGTTTTCAAACCAAAGGCGGATTTAGCATTTTCAAACCAGAAGCAGCTTTAGCGTTTTCAAACCAAAGTCAGCTTTAGCATTTTCAAACCAATGGCAGCTTTACCGTTTTCAAACCAAAGGCAGCTTTAGTTTTTTCGAACCAAAGGCGGCTTTAGCATTTTCAAACCAAAGGCGGCTTTAGCGTTTTCAAACCTTTAGAAACTTTAGCATTTTCAAACCTTCAGTATCTTTAGCGTTTTGAAACCAAAGGCAGCTTTAACGGTTTGAAACCAAAGGCAGCTTTAGCGTTTTCAAACCAAAGGCGGATTTAACGTTTTCAAACCAAAAGCAGCTTTAGCGTTTTGAAAACAAAGTCAGCTTTAGCATTTTTAAACCAAAGGCGGCTTTAGCGTTTTCAAACCAAAGGCAGCTTTAGTGTTTTCAAACCAAAGGCGGCTTTAGCGTTTTCAAACGAAAGTCAGCTTTGGCGTTTTCAAACCAAAGGCGGCTTTAGCATATTCAAACCTTTAGCGACTTTAGCATTTTCAAACGTTCGGTAACTTTAGCGTTTTCAAACCAAAGGCGGCTTTAGCGTACTCAAACCATCGGCGACTTTAGCATTTTCAAACTTCGGTAACTTTAGCGTTTTGAAACCAAAGGCGGCTTTAGCGTTTTCAAACCAAAGGCAGCTTTAGCATTTTTAAACCAAAGGCGGCTTTAGCGTTTTCAAACCAAAGGCAGCTTTAGTGTTTTCAAACCAAAGGCGGCATTAGCGTTTTCAAACCAAAGGCTGCTTTAGCGTTTTCAAACCAAAGTCAGCTTTAGCGTTTTCAAACCAAAGTCGGCTTTAGCGGATTCAAACCTTTAGCGACTTTAGCAATTTCAAACGTTCGGTAACTTTAGCGTTTTCAAACCAAAGGCGGCTTGAGCATATTCAAACCTTCGGCATCTTTAGCGTTTTGAAACCAAAGGCAGCTTTAGCATTTACAAACCAAAGGCAGTTTTAGCGTTAACAAACCAAAGGCAGCTTTAGGATTTTGAAACCAAAGGCGGCTTTAGCGTTTTCAAACCAATGGCAGCTTTAGCGTTTTCAAACCAAAGGCGGCTTTATTTCTTTCATTTCACTACACATCGCGTATGTGTATGTGACAAATAAACTTGACTTGACTTTAGCGTTTTCAAACCAAAGGCAGCTTTAGCGTTTTAAAACCTTCGGAAACTTTAGCATTTTCAAACTTTCAGTATTTTTAGCGTTTTGAAACCAAAGGCAGCTTTAGCGTTTTGAAATCAAAGGCGGCTTTCGCGTTTTCAAACCAAAGGCGGATTTAGCGTTTTCAAACCAAAAGCAGCTTTAGCGTTTTCAAACCGAAGTCAGCTTTAGCGTTTTCAAACCAAAGGCGGCTTTAGCGTTTTCCAACCTTGGGTATCTTTAGCGTTTTCAAACCAAAGGCGGCTTTAGCGTTTTCAAACCAAAGGCGGCTTTAGCGTTTTCAAACCAAAGGCAGCTTTAGCGTTTTCAAACCAAAGGCAGCTTTAGCGTTTTCAAACCAAAGGCAGCTTTAGTTTTTTCGAACCAAAGGCGGCTTTAGCATTTTCAAATCAAAGGCGGCTTTAGCGTTTTCAAACCTTCAGAAACTTTAGCATTTTCAAACCTTCAGTATCTTTAGCGTTTTGAAAACAAAGTCAGCTTTAGCATTTTGAAACCAAAGGCGGCTTTAGCGTTTTAAAACCAAAGGCTGCTTTAGCGTTTTCAAACCAAAGGCGGCTTTAGCGTTTTCAAACCAAAGGCAGCTTTAGCGTTTTCAAACCAAAGGCAGCTTTAGCGTTTTCAAACCAATGGCGGCTTTAGCATTTTCAAACCAGTCAGCTTTAGCGTTTTCAAACCAAAGGCGGCTTTAGCGTTTTCAAACCAAAGGCGGCTTAGCGTTTTCAAACCAAAGGCAGCTTTAGCGTTTTCAAACCAAAGGCAGATTTAGCGTTTTCAAACCAAAGGCAGCTTTATTTATTTCGAACCAAAGGCGGCTTTAGCATTTTCTAAACCAAAGGCAGCTTTGGCGTTTTCAAACCTTTGGAAACTTTAGCATTTTCAAACCTTCAGTATATTTAGCGTTTTGAAACCAAAGGCAGCTTTAGCGTTTTGAAACCAAAGACGGCTTTAGCGTTTTCAAACTAAAGGCGGATTTAGCGTTTTCAATCCAAAAGCAGCTTTAGCGTTTTCAAACCAAAGTCTGCTTTAGCGTTTTCAAACCAAAGGCGGCTTTAGCGTATTCAAACCTTTAGCGACTTTAGCATTTTCAAACGTTCGGTAACTTTAGCGTTTTCAAACCAAAGGCGGCTTTAGCGTTTTCAAACCAAAGGCGGCTTTAGCATTTTCAAACCAAAGGCGGCTTTAGCGTTTTCAAACCATCAGAAACTTTAGCATTTTCAAACCTTCAGTATCTTTAGCGTTTTGAAACCAAAGGCAGCTTTAGCGTTTTGAAACCAAAGGCTGCTTTAGCGTTTTCAAACCAAAGGCGGATTTAGCGTTTTCAAACCAAAAGCAGCTTTAACGTTTTGAAAACAAAGTCAGCTTTAGCATTTTGAAACCAAAGGCGGCTTTAGCGTTTTCAAACCAAAGGCAGCTTTAGCGTTTTCGAACCAAAGGCGGCTTTAGCATTTTCAAACCAAAGGCAGCTTTAGCGTTTTCTAACCTTTGGAAACTTTAGCATTTTCATACCTTCAGTATCTTTAGCGTTTTGAAACCAAAGGCAGCTTTAGCGTTTTGAAACCAAAGGCGGCTTTAGCGTTTTCAAACCAAAGGCGGATTTAGCGTTTTCAAACCAAAGGCAGCTTTAGCGTTTTCAAACCAAAGGCGGCTTTAGCGTTTTCAAACCAAAGTCAGCTTTAGCGTTTTAAAAAAAAGGCGGCTTTAGCGTACTCAAACCTTTAGCGACTTTAGCATTTTCAAACGTTCGGTAACTTTAGCATTTTCAAACCAAAGGTGGGTTTAGCATTTTCAAACCAAATGCGGCTTTAGCGTTTACAAACCAAAGGCAGTTTTAGCGTTTTGATACCAAAGGCAGCTTTAACATTTTGAAACCAAAGGCGGCTTTAGCGTTTTCAAACCAAAGGCAGCTTTAGCGTTTTCAAACCAAAGGCGGCTTTAGCGTATTCAAACCAAAGGCAGCTTTAGCATTTTCAAACCAAAGGCAGCTTTAGCGTTTTCAAACCAAAGGCGGCTTTAGCGTTTTCAAACCAAAGTCAGCTTTAGCGTTTTCAAAAAAAGGCGGCTTTAGCGTACTCAAACCTTTAGCGACTTTAGCATTTTCAAACGTTCGGTAACTTTAGCATTTTCAAACCAAAGGTGGGTTTAGCGTTTTCAAACAAAATGCGGCTTTAGCGTTTACAAACCAAAGGCAGTTTTAGCGTTTTGATACCAAAGGCAGCTTTAGCGTTTTCAAACCCAAGGCGGCTTTAGCGTATTCAAACCAAAGGCAGCTTTAGCATTTTCAAACCAAAGGCAGCTTTAGCGTTTTCGAACCAAAGGCGGCTTTAGCATTTTCAAACCAAAGGCGGCTTTAGCGCTTTCAAACCTTCGGAAAATTTAGCATTTTCAAACCTTCAGTATCTTTAGCGTTTTGAAACCAAAGGCAGCTTTAGCATTTTGAAAACAAAGGCGGCTTTAGCGTATTTAAACCTTTAGCAACTTTAGCATTTTCAAACGTTCGGTAACTTTAGCGTTTTCAAAGCAAAGGCGGCTTTAGCATATTCAAACCATCGACGACTTTAGTGTTTTCAAACCTTGGGTAACTTTAGCGTTTTCAAACCTTGGGTAACTAGCGTTTTCAAACCAAAGGCGGCTTTAGCGTTTTCAAACCAAAGGATGCTTTAGCGTTTTCAAACCAAAGGCAGCTTTAGCGTTTTCAAACCAAAGGCAGCTTTAGCGTTTTCAAACCAAAGGCAGCTTTATTTTCTTCGAACCAAAGGCGGCTTTATCATTTCCAAACCAAAGGCGGCTTTAGCGTTTTCAAACCTTCGGAAACATTAGCATTTTCAAACCTTCAGTATCTTTAGCGTTTTGAAACCAAAGGTAGCTTTAGCGTTTTGAAACCAAAGGCAGCTTTAGCGTTTTCAAACCAAAGGCGGATTTAGCATTTTCAAACCAAAAGCAGCTTTAGCGTTTTCAAACCAAAGGCGGCTTTAGCGTATTCAAACCTTTAGCGACTTTAGCATTTTCAAACGTTCGGTAACTTTAGCGTTTTCAAACCAAAGGCAGCTTTAGCATTTTGAAACCAAAGGCGGCTTTAGCGTTTTCAAACCAAAGACGGATTTAGCGTTTTCAAACCAAAAGCAGCTTTAGCGTTTTGAAAACAAAGTCAGCTTTAGCATTTTGAATCCAAATGCAGCTTTAGCGTTTTCAAACCAAAGGCAGCTTTAGCGTTTTCAAACCAAAGGCGGCTTTAGCGTTTTCAAACCAAAGTCAGCTTTAGCGTTTTCAAACCAAAGGCGGCTTTAGCGTATTCAAACCTTTAGTGACTTTAGCAATTTCAAACGTTCGGTAACTTTAGCGTTTTCAAACCAAAGGCGGCTTTAGCATATTCAAACCATCGGTGACTTTAGCGTTTTCAAACCTTGGGTAACTTTAGCGTTTTCAAACCAAAGGCAGCTTTAGCGTTTTCAAACCAAAGGCGGATTTAGCGTTTTCAAACCAAAGGCGGCTTTAGCGTTTTCAAACCAAAGTCGGCTTTAGCGTTTTCAAACCAAAGGCGGCTTTAGCGTTTTCAAACCAAAGGCAGCTTTAGCGTTTTCAAACCAAAGGCAGCTTTAGCGTTTTCAAACCAATGGCAGCTTTAGTTTTTTCGAACCGAACGCGGCTTTAGCATTTTCAAACCAAAGGCGGCTTTAGCGTTTTCAAACCTTCGGAAACTTTAGCATTTTCAATCCTTCAGTATCTTTAGCGTTTTGAAACCAAAGGCAGCTTTAGCGTTTTGAAACCAAAGGCGGCTTTAGCGTTTTCAAACCAAAGGCGCATTTAGCGTTTTCAAACCAAAAGCAGGTTTAGCGTTTTCAAACCAAAGTCAGCTTTAGCGTTTTCAAGCCAAAGGCGGCTTTAGCGTTTTGGATGAGGGGAAGGGAAGAGAGTGGAGGGGTGAGAGACAGAGGTGGGGGAAGGGGAGAGTGGAGTAGAGGGAATGGAGAGCAGGAGTGGGTAGGGGAGGAGGGGATAGTGGGGAAGGAGGGGGAGAGGGAAATATATATAAACCAAAGGCGGCTTTAGTGTTTTCAAACCTACGGCAACCTTAGCGTTTTCAAACCTTGGGCAACTTTAGCGTTATGAAACTAAATGCGGCTTTAGAATTTTGAAACCAAAGGCGGGTTTAACGTTTAGATATTAAAGGCAGCTTTAGCGTTTTGAAACCAAAGGCAGCTTTAGTGTTTTGAAACCAAAGGCAGCTTTAGCGTTTTCAAACCTTAGACAACTTTACCGTTTCCAAAACAAAAGCGGCTTTAGTGTTTTCAAACCAAAGGCGGCTTTAGCGTTTTGAAACCAAAGGCGGCTTTAGCATTTTCAAAGCAAAGGCAGCTTTAGTGTTTTGAAACCAAAGGCGGCTTTAGCGTTTTGAAACCAAAGGCAGCTTTAGCGTTTTGAAACCAAAGGCAGCTTTTGCATTTTGAAACCAAAGGCAGCTTTACCGTTTTCAAACCTTAGACAACTTTACCGTTCCCAAAACAAATGCGGCTTTAGTGTTTTCAAACGAAAGGCGGCTTTAGCATTTTGAAACCAAAGGCGGCTTTAGCGTTTTCAAAGCAAAGGCAGTTATAGCGTTTTCAAAACCAAAGGCGGCTTTAGCATTTTCAAACCAAAGGCGGCTTTAAGGTTTTCAAACCGAAGGCAGATTTAGCATTTTCAAACCTAAGGCAACCTTAGCATTATGAAACTAACGGCGGCTTTAGCATTTTGAAACCAAAGGCGGGTTTAGTGATTTGTAACCAAAGGCAGCTTTAGCATTTTGAATCCAAAGGCAGCTTTAGCATTTTGAAACCAAAGGTGGCTTTAGTGTTTTAAAACCAAAGGCAGCTTTAGTTTTTTCGAACCAAAGGCGGCTTTAGCGTTTTCAAACCTTAGGCAACATTATCGTTTTCAAACCTTCGGCAACTTTAGCATTTTGCCAAAGGCAGCTTCAGCGTTTTGAAACCAAAGGCAGCTTTAGCGTTTTGAAACCAAAGGCAGCATTAGCATTTTGAGACCAAAGGCAGGTCTAGAGTTTACAAACCAAAGGCGGCTTTAGCGTTTTGAAACCAAAGGCAGCTTCAGCGTTTTGAAACAACTTCAGCGTTTCGAAACCAAAGGCAGCTTTAGCATTTTCAAACCAAATGCAGCTCTAGTGTTTCAAACCAAATGCGGCTTTAGCGTTTTCAAACCTTCGGCAACTTTAGCATTTTGAAACTAAAGACGGCTTTAGCGTTTTCAAAACTTTAGCATTTTGCCAAAGGCAGCTTCAGCGTTTTGAAACCAAAGACAGCTTTAACATTTTCAAACCAAAGGCGGCTTTAGCATTTTCAAACCAAAGGCGGCTTTCGCGTTTTCAGACCAAAGGCAGCTTTAGCGCTTTCAAACCAAAGGCAGCTTTAGCGTTTTCAATCCAGGGCAGCTTTAGCATTTTCAAACTAAAGGAGGCTTTAGCGTTTTCAAACTAAAGGAGGCTTTAGCGATTAGAAACCAAAGGCAGCATTAGCGTTTTGAAACCAAAGGCAGCTTTAGCGTTTTGATACCAAAGGCAGCTTTAGCGTTTTCAAACCAAGGCGGCTTTAACGCTTAGGATGAGGGGAAGGGAAGAGTGGTAGTGTGAAAGGAGAAAGGGGAGGGGTGAGAGACAGGGGTGGAAGGGAGAGGGGTGGGGGATGGGGAGAGAGGGGAAGTGTGGGGAATGAGCGGGAGCGTGGTAGCGGGGAGTGGTGCAAGAGGTGAGAGGTAGGGGAAGAGGGGGGAAACGGGTGGGGCATGGGGCAGAGGGTGGTAGAGGGGTAGGGGTGGGAGAGGGGGGGAAAGGGGTTTGGGAGGGGATGTGAGTGAGCCTGGGCAGAGTGGAGGGAGAGGGGGAGCAGGAGTGGTAGGGGAGGGGGAGAGTGGGGAAGAGTGGGGAGGGAGGGGGAGAGGGAAATATATATAAACCAAAGGCAGCTTTAATATTTTAAAGCCTTCGGCAACTTTAGCGTTTTAAAACCTTAGGCAACTTTAGCATTATGAAACTAAGGGTGGCTTTAGCATTTTGAAACCAAAGGCGGGTTTAACGCTTTGAAACCAAAGGCTGCTTTAGCATTTTGAAACCAAAGGCGGCTTTAGCGTTTTGATACCAAAGGCAGCTTTAGCGTTTTGATACCAAAGGCAGCTTTAGTGTTTTGAAACCAAAGGTGGCTTTAGCATTTTCAAACCTTAGGTAACTTTAGCGTTTTGAAACCAAAGGCAGCTTTAGCATTTTGAAATCAAAGGCAGCTTTAGCGTTTTGAAACACAGACAGTTTTAGCGTTTTGATACCAAAGGCAGCTTTAGCGATTTGAAACCAAAGTCGGCTTTGGCGTTTTCAAACCAAAGTCGGCTTTAGCGTTTTCAAACCAAAGGCGGCTTTAGCATTTTCAAACCAAAGGCTGCTTTATCGTATTCAAATCAAAGGCAGCTTTAGTTTTTTAGAACCAAAGGCGGCTTTAATGTTTTCAAACCTTCGGCATCTTTAGCGTTTTGAAACCAAAGGCAGCTTTAGCATTTTTAAACCAAAAGGCGGCTTTAGCGTATTCAAACCAAAGATGGCTTTAACGTTTTCAAACCAAAGGCAGCTTTAGCGTTTTCAAACCAAAGGGAGCTTTAGCGTTTTAAAAACAAAGCCAGCTTTAGCATTTTCATACCAAAGGCGGCTTTAACGTTTTCAAACCAAAGGCGGCTTTAGCATTTTGAAACCAAAGGCGGGTTTAACGTTTTGAAACCAAAGGCAGCTTTAGCGTTTTGAAACCTAAGGCAGCTTTAGCGTTTTGAAACCAAAGGCAGCTTTAGCGTTTTGATACCAAAGGCAGATTTAGCGTTTTGATAGCAAAGGCAGCTTTAGCGTTTTGAAACCAAAGGTGGCTTTAGCGTTTTCAAACCAAAGGCTGCTTTAGCGTTTTCAAACCAAAGGCTACTTTAGCGTATTCAAACCTTCGGCAACTTTAGTGTTTTCAAACCTTCGGCAACTTTATCGTTTTGAAACCAAAGGCAAGTTTAGTGTTTTCCAACCAAAGGCAGCTTTAGTGTTTTCAAACCAAATGCGGCTATAGCGTTTTCAAACCAAATGCGGCTTTAGTGTTTTCAAACCGAAGGCAGTTTTAGCATTTTCAAACCTAAGGCAACCTTAGCGTTATGAAACTAACGGCGGCTTTAGCATTTTCAAACCAAAGGTGGGCTTAGCGATTTGTAACCAAAGGCAACTTTAGCGTTTTGAAACCAAAGGCAACTTTAGCATTTTGAAATCAAAGGCAGCTTTAGCGTTTTGAAACAAAGACAGTTTTAGCGTTTTGATACCAAAGGCAGCTTTAGCGATTTGAAACCAAAGGCGGCTTTAGTGTTTTCAAACCAAAGCCTGCTTTATCGTTTTCAAAACAAAGGCAGCTTCAGCATTTTTAAAACCAAAGGCAGCTTTAGCGTTTTCAAACCAGGGCAGCTTTAGCATTTTCAAACGAAATGAGGCTTTAGTGTTTTCAAACCTTCGGTAACTTTAGCGATTTGAAACCAAAGGCAGCATTAGCGTTTTGAAACCAAAGGCAGCTTTAGCGTTTTGAAACCAAAGGCAGCATTAGCGTTTTGATACCAAAGGCAGCTTTAGAGTTTTCAAACCAAAGGCGGCTTTAGCGTTTTCAAACCAAAGGCGGCTTTAGCTCTTAGGATGAGGGGAAGGGAAGAGGGATAGTGTGAACGGAGAGAGGGGAGGGGTGACAGACAGGGGTGGAAGGGAGAGTGGTGGGTGATGGGGAGAGAGGGGAAGTGTGGGGAATGAGCGGGAGCGTGGTAGCGGGGAGTGGTGCAAGAGGTGAGAGATAGGGGAAGAGTGGGGGGAAAGGGGTGGGGCAGAGAGGGGTAGAGGGGTAGGGGATGGGAGAGGGGTTTGGGAGGGGATGTGAGTGAGGCGGGGCAGAGTGGAGGGAGAGGGGCAGCGGGAGTGGGAGGGGGAGGAGAGTGGGGAAGAGTGGGGAGGGAGGGGGAGAGGGAAATATATATAAACCAAAGGCAGCTTTAATATTTTAAAACCTTCGGCAACCTTAGCGTTTTCAAACCTTAGGCAACTTTAGCATTATGAAACTAAGGGCGGCTTTAGCATTTTGAAACCAAAGGCGGGTTTAACGCTTTGAAACCAAAGGCTGCTTTAACATTTTGAAACCAAAGGCAGCTTTAGCGTTTTGATACCTAAGGCATCTTTAGCGTTTTGATACCAAACGCAGCTTTAGCGTTTTGATACCAAAGGCAGCTTTAGTGTTTTGAAACCAAAGGTGGCTTTAGCGTTTTCAAACCAAAGGCAACTTTAGCGTTTTCAAACCAAAGGCTGCTTTAGCGTTTTCAAACCAAAGGCTGCTTTGGCGTATTCACATGATCGGTAACTTTACCGTTTTCAAACCTTAGCCAACTTTAGCGTTTTGAAACCAAAGGCAGCTTTAGCATTTTGAAATCAAAGGCAGCTTTAGCGTTTTGAAACAAAGACAGTTTTAGCGTTTTGATACCAAAGGCAGCTTTAGCGATTTCAAACCAAAGGCAGCTTTAGCGTATTCACATGTTCAGTAACTTTACCGTTTTCAAACCTTAGGCAACTTTAGCGTTTTGAAACCAAAGGCAGCTTTAGCATTTTGAAATCAAAGGCAGCTTTAGCGTTTTGAAACAAAGACAGTTTTAGCGTTTTGATCCCAAAGGCAGCTTTAGCGATTTGAAACCAAAGGCGGCTTTAGTGTTTTCAAACCAAAGGCGGCTTTAGCGTTTTCAAACCAAAGCCTGCTTTATCATTTTCAAACCATAGGCAGCTTTAGTTTTTTAGAACCAAAGGCAGCTTTAACGTTTTCAAACCTTCGGCATCTTTAGCGTTTTGAAACCAAAGGCAGCTTTAGCGTTTTTAAACCAAAGGCGGCTTTAGCGTTTTCAAACCAAAGACGGCTTTAACGTTTTCAAACCAAAGGCGGCTTTAGCGTTTTCAAACCAAAGGGAGCTTTAGCGTTTTCAAATCAAAGGCAGCTTTAGGTTTTTCGAACCAAAGGCGGCTTTAACGTTTTCAAACCTTCGGCATCTTTAGCGTTTTGAAACCAAAGGCAGCTTTAGCGTTTTTAAACCAAAGGCGGCTTTAGCGTATTCAAACCAAAGATGGCTTTAAAATGTTCAAACCAAAGGCAGCTTTAGCGTTTTCAAAGCAAAGGGAGCTTTAACGTTTTCAAACCAAAGCCAGCTTTAGCATTTTCATACCAAAGGCGGCTTTAACGTTTTGAAACCAAAGGCAGCTTTAGCGTTTTGAAACCAAAGGCAGCTTTAGCGTTTTAAAACCAAAGACAGCTTTAGCGTTTTGATACCAAAGGCAGCTTTAGCGTTTTGAAACCAAAGGTGGCTTTAGCATTTTCAAACCAATGGCAGCTTTAGCGTTTTCAAAACAAAGGCTGCTTTAGCGTTTTCAAACCAAAGGCAGCTTTAGCGTATTCAAACCTTCGGCAACTTTAGCGTTTTGAAACCAAAGTCAAGTTTAGCGTTTTCCAACCAAAGGCAGCTTAAGTGTTTTCAAACCAAATGCTGCTATAGCGTTTTCAAACCAAAGGCGGCTTTATTGTTTTCAAACCAAAGGCGGCTTTAGCAATTTCAAACCAAAGGCGGATTTAGTGTTTTCAAATCTTAGGCAACTTTACTGTTTTCAAACACTTAGGCAACTTTACCGTTTTCAAACCTTAGGCAACTTTAGCGTTTTGAAACCAAAGGCAGCTTTAGAGTTTTGAAACCAAAAGCGGCTTTAGCGTTTTCAAACCAAAGGCGGCTTTAATAAACGCAGACCACGTCATCAAGAAAGGTCAACAACGCCTATATTTCCTCAGACAGCTCAAAAATTTCAGAGTCCATAAACACCTCCTGGTCCGTTTCTATCAATCAATCATTGAAAGCATCATCACCTCCTCAATCACAGTCTGGTACGGTAACACCGATAGTCACTCACTACATAGAATACAGCGCATTGTTTCCAAGGCCTCCAGGATCATCAACTCCCCCCTCCCCTCAATCCATTCCATTTATCTTCAACGTACCTCAAAACGGGCAAAAAAGATCATCTCGGACCACTCCCATCCAGCAAATCACCTTTTTCAGTCTCTCCCTTCAGGGAGGCGCCTCAGGTCACTTGCTACTAAAACCACCCGCTTTAAAAACAGTTTCTTCCCCTCAGCAATAAGAACTCTTAATTCCGTCCAATAATCAGACAATAATATGATTTCTGATGTATACAGTGTCTTGTCTATGGTCTTTGTTTGTTCTTTTGCACTATGTAATGTTGGTGAGATGTGTGATTGTGATGTGGTATGGATGCACTTTATTACGGTGATCTGTGTTATTAGTGGTATGTAACTAAAGCAGTGTACCATCATGTACCGAACCCAAATACCACCAACCCTGGTTGCGTGGCAAATAAAGTTTCTATTCTATTCTATTCTTAGCGTTTTCAAACCAAAGGCTGTTTTATCGTTTTCAAACCAAAGGCAGCTTTAACGTTTTCAAACCAAAGGCAGCTTTAGCATTTTCAAACCTTCGGCGACTCCAGCGTTTTCAAACTTTCGGCATCTTTAGCGTTTTGAAACCAAAGGCGGCTTTTGCGTTTTCAAACCTTCGGAAACTTTAGCGTTTCAAACCTTTTGCAACTTTAGCATTTTGAAACCAAAGACAACTTTAGCGTTTATAAACCAAAGGCAACTTTAACGTTTTCAAAACAATGACAGCTTTAGCGTTTTCAAACCAAAGGTGGCTTTAGCGTTTCAGATGAGCAGAAGGGAAGAGAGGGGAAGGGGGGCAGGAGGGGGGGAGGGGTGAGAGAGAGGGGTGGGGGATGGAGAGGGGGGATAGAGGGGAAGGAGGGGGAGAGCGGTAGCGGGAAGTAGTGTAAGAGCGAGGGGGAGAGGGATGGGGTGGTGGGGGGAAGGGGGTTGGGAGAGTGGGGAAAGAGGGGTGGGGTAGGGGATGTAAGAGGGGCAGGGCAGAGGTGGAGAGAGGGGGTGGGGGTATATAGAGGGAGAGGGAGGGGAAGAGTGGGGTAGCGGGGAGTGGTGCAAGAGAGGTAGGGGAAGGGGTGAGGGGTGGGGGAGGAGGGGCAGAGGGTGGGAGAGGGGGAAAGAGGTATGGGAGGGGATGTTAGTGAGGCTGGGCAGAGGTGGAGCAATGTGGTGGGGGGAAGGGGAGAGAGGAGCAGAGGGAAGGGAGAGTGGGAATGAGAGGAGTGGGGGAAGGGGGTAGTGGGGAGAGGGGATAGAGGGAAATACATATAAACCAAAGGCAGCTTTAGCATATTCAAACCTTCGGCGACTTTAGCGTTTTCAAACTTTGGCAACTTTAGCATTTTCAAACCTTCGGCAACTTGAGCGTTTTCATACCAAAGGTGGCTTTAGAATTTTGAAACCAAAGGCGGCTTTAGCGTTTTCAAACCAAAGGCAGCTTTAGCGTTTTCAAACCAAAGGCGGCTTTAGCGTTTAGGATGAGGGAAAGGGAAGAGAGGGGTAGGGGAAGGGAGAGAGGGGATGGGTGAGAGACAGGGGTGGGAGGGAGATGGTGGAGATTGGGGAGGGCGGAGACAGTGGAAGAGTGGGGAATGAGGGGGAGAGGGGTAGCAGGGAGTGGTGTAAGAAGGAGAGGAAGGGGGGAGAGAGGGGTGGGGGGTGGGGGCGGAGGGGTTAAGGGGAATGGGAGAGGGGGAGGGGAGGGGATGTGAGAGGGGCGGGGCAGGGATGGAGGGGGGGTTTTGGGAGGGATGGGTGGGAGAGGGGAAGAGGCAGGGGAGAGTGGAAGACTGGGGAATGAGGGGGAGAGGGGTAGCTGGGAGTGGTGCAAGAGGGAGAGGTAGGAGAAAGGGGTAAGGGATGTGGGGAGAGGGTTGGGGAATGGGGGAAGAGTGGGGAAGGAGTGATGGGTGGGAGAGGGGTGGAAGAGGTGTTTGGGAGTGGATGTGATTGGGGCGAGGCAGAGTGGAGAGATGGGTTGGGGGGAAGGGGTAGAAGGAAGGGAGAGGGGGAGTGGGTGTGGTAGGGGAGGGGGGTGAGTGGGGAAGAGTGGGGAGGGAGGGGGAGAGGGAAGTATATATAAACCAAAGGCGGCTGTAGTGTTTTCAAACCTTCGGCAACTTTAGCATTTTCAAACCTTAGGCAACTTTAGCATTATGAAACTAAAAGCGGCTTTAGCATTTTGAAACCAAAGGTGGGTTTACCGTTTTGAAACCAAAGGCAGCTTTAGCGTTTTGAAACCAAACGCAGCTTTAGCGTTTTGATACCAAAGGCGGCTTTAGCGTTTTGAAACCAAAGGCGGCTTTAGCGTTTTGAAACCAAAGACAGCTTTAGCGTTTTCAAACCAAAGGCTGCTTTAGAGTTTTCAAACTAAAGGCGGCTTTAGCAATTTCAAACCAAAGACGGATTTAGTGTTTTCAAACCCTAGGCAGTTTTCGTGTTTTCAAACCTTAGGCAACTTTAGCATTTTGAAAACAAAGGCAGTTTTAGCATTTTGATACCAAAGGCAGCTTTAGCGTTTTCAAACCTTGGGCAACTTTAGCATTTTCAAACCTTTGTCAACTTTAGTATTTTTAAACCAAAGGCAACTTTAGCGTTTTCAAACCAAAGGCAGCTTTAGCGTTTTGAAACCAAAGGCAACTTTAGCGTTTTCAAACCAAAGGCAGCTTTAGCGTTTTGAAACCAAAGGCAACTTTAGCTTTTTCAAACCAAAGGCAACTTTAGCGTTTTCAAACCAAAGGCAGCTTTAGCGTTTTCAAACCTTCGGCAACTTTAGCATTTTGAAACCAAAGGCAACTTTAGCGTTTTCAAACCAAAGGCAGCTTTAGCGTTTTGAAACCAAAGGCAACTTTAGCTTTTTCAAACCAAAGGCAACTTTAGCGTTTTTAAACCTTAGGCAACTTTAGCCGTTTCAAACCTTAGGCGACTTTAGCGTTTTGAAAACAAAGGCAGCTTTAGCATTTTGATACCAAAGGCAGCTTTAGCGTTTTGAAACCAAAAGGCAGCTTGAGCGTTTTGATACCAAAGGCAGCTTTAGCGTTTTAAAACCAAAGGCAGCTTCAGCGTTTTGAAACCAAAAGCGGCTTAGCGTTTTCAAACCAACAGCAACTTTAGCGGTTTCAAACCAAAGGCAGATTTCGCATTTTGAAACCAAAGGCAGCTTTAGCATTTTCAAACCTTAGGCAACTTTAGCGTTTTTAAACCTTAGCCAACTTTAGCATGTTCAAACCTTCGGCAACTTTAGCGTTTTGAAACCAAAAGCAGCTTTAGCGTTTCCAAAGCAAAGGCGGCTTTAGCGTTTTCAAACCAAAGGCGGCTTTGGCGTTTTTAAACAAAGGCGGCTTTAACATTTTTAAACCAAAGGTGGATTTAGCGTTTTGAAATCAAAGGCAGCTTTAGCGTTTTGAAACCTTAGGCAGCTTTAGCATTTTGAAACCTTAGGCAGCTTTAGCGTTTTGAAACCAAAGGCAGCTTTAGCATTTTGAAACCAAAGGGGGATTTAGCATCTTCAAACCACAGGCAGTGTTAGAGTCTACAAACCAAAGGCAACGCAACTTTAGCATTTGCAAACCAAAACAGACATGTATGTCTGAGTGTGTGTCTGCCTCTGTATGTCTGTCTGTGCGTTTGTGGGTCTATGTGTCTGTATGCTTCGGTATGTGGGAGTCCACATGTGCTTTTATATGTGTGTGTGTGTGTGTGTGTGTGTATGTCTGTGTCAATGTGTGTGTGTGTGGGGGTGTCAGTGTGTGTGTGTGGGGATGTCAGTGTGTGTGTGTGTGGGCATGTCAGTGTGTGTGTGTGTGTGTGTGTGTCACTGTGTGTGCGTGTGTGTGTGTGTGTCAGTGTGTGTGTCACTGTGTGTATGTCAATGCGTGTGTCAGTGTGTGTGTGTGTGGGGATGTCAGTGTGTGTGTGTGTGGGGATGTCAGTGTGTGTGTGTGTGTGTGTGTGTTACTGTGTGTGTGTCAGTGTGTGTGTGTATGTCAGTGTGTGTGTGTCAGTGTGTGTGTGTGTCAGTGTGTATGTGTGTGTCAATGTGTGTGTGTGTGTGGGTGTGTGTCTGTGTGTGTGTGTCTGTGTGTGTGTCAGTTTGTGTGTGTGTGTGTGTATGTGTGTGTGAGAGAGTGAGAGAGCCTGTATGTCTGAGTCTGTGTGGGTCTGTCTGTGTGTGTGTCAGTGTCTGTGTGTGTGTCAGTGTGTGTGTGTGTGTGTGTGTGTGGGGGGGTGTCAGTGTGTGTGTGTGTGGGGGGGTGGGGGGTGTCAGCGTGTGTATGAGTGTGTAGAGGGATGTCAGTGTGTGTGTGTCAGTGTGTGTGTGTGAGAGAGAGTGAGGGAGCCTGTATGTCTGAGTCTGTGTGTCTGCCTCTGACAGTCTGTCTGTCTGTATGTCTGTCTGTCTGTCTGTCTGTGCGTGTGCGGGTCTATGTGTCTGTATGCTTCGGTATGTGGGAGTCCACGTGTGCTTTTATATATGTGTGTGTGTGTGTGTGTGTGGGAGGGGGGTGTCAGTGTGTGTGTGTGTGTGTGGGGGGGAGGGGGTGTCAGTGTGTGTGGGGGTGTCAGTGTGTGTGGGGGTGTCAGTGTGTGTGGGTGGGTGTCAGTGTGTGTGTGGGTGTCAGTGTGTGTGTGTCACTGTGTGTGTGTCTGTGTGTCAGTGTGTGGGTGTGTCTGTGTGTCAGTGTGTGTATGTCAGTGTGTGTGTGTGTGTGTGGGGGTGACAGTGTGAGTGTGTGTGTGTGTGTGTGGGTGTCACTGTGTGTGTCAGTGTGTGTGTCTGTCTGTCAGTGTGTGTGTGTGTGACTGTGTATGTCAGTGTGTGTGTGTGTGTCTAACCTCTAACGCTCTAACCTCTCTGCCTCAGAGGGCGGTGGAGACAGGTACTCTGGATACTCTCTTGGAGAGCTAGAGAGCCTTCTCCCTCTCTGCCCCTCTCTGTGTCTCTCTAACTCTCTTCCCACTCTCTTGCTCCCTATCTCTCTCTCTCTCTCCCTCCCTTCTCTCTCTGAGGGGTGATCACAGTGTGTGTCTGAGAGAGAGTGAGAGAGCCTGTATGTCTGAGTCTGTGTGGGTCTGACTGTCAATGTGTGTGTCAGTGTGTGTGTGTTAGTGAGTGTGTGTCAGTGTGTGTGTGTCAGTGTGTGTGTGTGTGAGAGAGAGTGAGAGAGCCTGTATGTCTGAGTCTGTGTGTCTGACTGACTGTCTGTCTGTCTGTCTGTCTGTCTGTGCGTGTGCGGGTCTATGTGGCTGTATGCTTCGGTATGTGGGAGTCCACGTGTGCTTTCATATATGTGTGTGTGTGTGTGTGTGTGTGTGTGGGAGGGGGTGTCAGTGTGTGTGGGGGTGTCAGTGTGCGTGTGTGTGGGGGAGGGGGCGTCTGTGTGTGTGGGGGTGTCAGTGTGTGGGGATGTCAGTGTATGTGTGTGTGGGGGAGGGGGTGTCTGTGTGTGTGGGGGTGTCAGTGTGTGTGGGGGTGTCAGTGTATGTGTGTGTGGGGGAGGGGGTGCTTCGGTTCTGTTCTCAATATCCAACCCAATCTCCTGGTGGCTCAGCACTTCAACCCCCTCCCATTCCGAATCCGACGTTTCTGTCCTGGGCCTCCTCCATGGCCAGAGTCCCACCGCAAATTGGAGGAGCAACACTTCATATTTCACTTGCTGTGGAAGGAAATGGGAATGGGAGGGGAAGGAGGGAGAAAGCAAGGACTACCTGAAATTGGAGGTCAATGTTCATACCGCTGGGGTGTAAACTACCCAAGTGAAATATGAGGTGTTGCTCCTCCAATTATTGAAGTATTCAGTATTAAAGTTATGTAAAATATTGTTGTAATGTAGAGGCACCAAACATTGTGAATAAACGGTTTCTTTATTCAGGCATTAATGGTAGATATACATGCACGTTTAGTCCTTTAATACAAAGTCATTGTTGCTGCTGTGAGGCTGTTGCCTCGTGGGCTCCAGTTGAGCTATTGCTGAGGTAGCAGGACACTCACCCGAAGAGAGAAAAGAGCTGGTCAGCTCGGTCAGAGAAAGAGAGAGAGAGGGTTGTCCCAGGGTTTGTTTTATATACCAGGACACACCCCTATATCCCGTGACAACTCCTCTCTGCCATTGCCCAGAAACGTGACCCAACCCCGACTGCTGAGGGTTCATGTAGTTAGTGGCCCAACCACCGGGTGCCACCACAGGACCCCCCCCCTCCCCCCCCCCCCAGAACCGGAGGCAGGAAAACGAGCAGGCCTTCAAAACGCGGCAGCCTGACTCGTAAACTTACAGGCAGAGTGTGAGGGCAGACGTCAAAAAGGGACGGAGTTCGCTCACCTTCTACTGGAAGATTCACAAGCATGATCGAGGGCGGCTCTTGCTGTGGGTTGGGGGCAACCTGGCTGTGGGTCAGGACGGCGGGGCCCGTGGACGCAGTCGACGCTCCGGCTGTGGGTCATCCATAAGTATGTCGAGTGGTGCAAGGAGACCAACACAAAAGCTGCTGGACGGACGAGGTACAGACCTGTCACGTCGATCAGCACGAGAACGTGCCATGAGAAAGACGTCGGCAACAATGCAAACACAACAAGAAGAAACTAATATTAAGCTGGGTGATTACACTATAAAATGAAATAAAACAAACTAGTGTTACACCACTTTTTAAAAAGGGAGGGAGAGAGAAAACGGTGAATTACAGACCAGTTAGTCTAACGTCGGTAGTGGGGAAACTGCTAGAATCAGTTATTAAAAATGGGATAGCAGCACATTTGGAAAGTGGTGAAATCATTGGACAAAGTCAGCATGGATTTATGAAGGGTAAATCATGTCTGACGAATCTTATAGAATTTTTCGAGGATGTGTAACTATTAGAGTGGATAAGGGAGAACCAGTGGATGTGTTATATCTGGACTTTCAGAAGGCTTTCGACAAGGTCCCACATAAGAGATTATTATACAAACTTAAAGCACACGGTATTGGGGGTATTGATGTGGATAGAGAACTGGCTGGCAGACAGGAAGCAAAGAGTAGGATTAAACGGGTCCTTTTCACAGTGGCAGGCAGTGACTAGTGGGGTACCGCAGGGCTCAGTTCTGGGACCCCAGCTATTTACGATATACATTAATGATTTGGACGAGGGAATTGAATGCAACATCTCCAAGTTTGCGGATGACACGAAGCTGGGGGGCAGTGTTAGCTGTGAGGAGGATGCTAGGAGGCTGCAAGGTGACTTGGATAGGCTGGGTGAGGGGGCAAATGCATGGCAGGTGCAGTATAATGTGGATAAATGTTAGGTTATCCACTTTGGTGGCAAAAATAGGAAAGTAGATTATTATCTGAATGGTGGCCGATTAGGAAAGGGGGAGATGCAACGAGACCTGGGTGTCATGGTACACCAGTCATTAAAAGTACCACCTCCCTGATGGGAGGAGGGCAAACAGTCCATGGTTGGGGTCTGAGGGGTCTTTGATGATCTTTCCAGCCCATCTCAGACACCGTTTTCAGTGGAGGGCATCCATGGCAGGGAGCGGGGCACCGATGATGTGCTGCGTGGTTTTCACCACCCGTTGTAGTGCCTTCCCGTCCGCAGCAGTGCAGCTGCTGTACCATACCGTGAAGCAGGTGGTCAGGATACTCTCTATGGTACAGCGATAAAAGTTGGTCAGGATCCGGGGGGACAGGTGGGCTTTCTTGAGCCTCCGCAGTAAGTAAAGGCGCTGCTGTGCCTTTTTGATCAGCTTGGAGGTGTTGAGGGACCAGGACAAATCCTCCGAGATATGTATATGGCAGGGATGGGGGTTGGGGCCGGAGGAAGGCAGGTGGGTGGACTGGGGATGGGGCGATGTGTGGTGGGGGGTGGTGGGTGGTCAGGGTGTGAAGGTTGTGATGTGGGTGGGGAGGAGCAGGGGTCACATAGTTAGAGGAAGATTGGGAAGACTCAGTGGAACTGAGGATAAGAAGCTGTGCTTTAAACTGGAGGCTGTAGTGCCACCTACCGACCAGAGATGGCGGTGTTGACGGCCATCTGGCTGCAGGGACAACATCCGTCCGGTAGGTGGCGCTGCTGCGGACGGCGGCCATTTTTGTAGTCGTTCTGCGACGGTCATGTGACAGGCGCCGCGGCGGCCATTTTGTCGGCGGGCCTCGCCCCTCAAACCGGCGCCATCAGCGACGGCGCCAGTGAGTGAGTGAGTGTTGGGCGGGCGGGCACCAGCCGCCCCAGGGAGGCACCGCTCTACCGGGTGGCGACTCCTCGAGCGGCGGGCGGGCGGGGCCGGTGGCGGAGAGTCGGCAGCTGACGGTCGGGCCGCTGGGGGGGAGGGCTGAAGCTGGGGGTGGGGCTGATGCTGGGGGAGGGGGGGGGGGGGCTGATGCTGGGGGCGGGGCTGAAGCTGGGGTCGGGTGGCTCGGCTGTGTCATGCGGGATGGGCGAAAGCGAGGGCCGTGACAAAGATGATGGTGAAAGTGATGCAACTTGTTGGATCAGGATGAGCTGGGAAATGTAAAGCCACAGGGAGGTGGGTAGGAAGGTCAAAGGGAAATATGGGACAAGAAGATGGAGATGAACGTCCTTCCCTTCACTGCCCCCCCCCCCCTCCCCCCCGCCCTCACCTCACATTCCCCACCTCACTCACTCACTAATCAACGCTGGTCCTTTCCCTTCCTCTCTACACTCATCTCTCAAACACCAATCCCTCAGGGAGGTTGCACGACCAGTCACCCGTACTGTTGCCATGCAGCGCCAACTGGAGTAGACGCGGTGAACTGCGGGTAAGCATTTGCTATGTAGGAATGTTACAACATTTTGAGATTTTGAACATCAAGCCTGTAATTTATCCCATCAAATAAAACATAAAAAGAAGTTTAATTTGACACCTAATTCACTTTCATATCTTCAGTATTAATAAAGTTGTGGCCATTATCATACTCGGAAATGAGCATCTAGTTCTCTATTGCTTTTCCATTTAGTCTGTGGGCCGAGCATCAAAAATGTGTCTAGAAATCCATTTCCGTGACCCACACCTCGGAACTACATGAAATTTTCCACAGATTTAGATAAAATATAATTGAGAAGGAAGTTATAACTCGTCAGTGCCAAAGGTTTCACATTAATTAATTAAACTAATTAGAAAATGAGATCAGGAAAGTAAGCGCCATCTAGTGGCCAATACCCATATTACAGCATGGGGAGCCTATTTCCGTTTTGCAGTCCATTTAAACGATATATTTTTATACCTATATATATTATCTTGTAAATATAATTGTAATTATATGTAATTAAGTATAATTATATTATATGAAAATAATATCACAAATATAATTGTGAGTGTGCCTTTTCAATGAGACTGTTGCAGAGGTCTGGCTCCTGAACCAGCCTAATTAATGGGTGAGGGCAGTTCTTGTGGGTTCCTCCCTTTACTGAATCCTACGGACTGCCAGTGTGCAGAGTGGGGGTCACGGCCATAGTGGGACGGGGGCAGTGCCAGGCTGGGGAACAGACCAGCAAGGCATCTTCCTGTCACTTTAATAGGAAAATGAATGAGACTGCTGCAGAGGTCCCAGGTTTTAAGGGCTCATGAACCTGCCAAATTAAAGGTCAGGACAGTTCCTCTGGGCTCCCCTGTTTACTGAACCCCATTGACTGCCAGTGTGCAGAGTGGGGGTCACGGCCATATTGGGACGGGGGCAGTGCCAGGCTAGGGGACAGACTTGTAAGAGTCTTATTTCTGATGTAAATGTCACATCCTGACCAAGAATTGAATGCTCTTATGTTTACTCGATGTATTCATTTTATGCTACAATTAGCCTATATTTATGTTAGATACCCCTCATGGTGCCTTTGCAAATGAGGGCTATTAGCTTTAACCTAAAATAACTCTAAAAGTGTTGTATTGTTTGAGTATCTGTAGTTTTTGTGTGTGTCTGTGTATACCTGTCAAACGTGTATCTGTAGATGTGTGGATGTATGTGTAGATGGATGGATGTGTGCATGTATGTGTGGATGTGTCAGATTCACATTCAGATTCAAACTTTATTGTCATTGTGGAGTGTACAGTACAGAGACAACGAAATGCAGTTAGCATCTCACCCAGAAGAGCGAACATAGAATAATGGAACAGTAAAATATATTTATGTACATACAGTAGCAGTAGTACAATTTTTCTGGGGGAAGGAGTGTCCGGGGGGATGGGGTAACTGGCAATCACCAAGGTGCAGAGTTAAGTTGCCGCAGGGAAGAAGCTGTTCCTGAACCTGCTAGTCTGGCAACGGAGCGAGCTATAGCGCCTTCCGGATGGGAGGAGGGTAAACATTCTGTGGCTGGGGTGAGAGCAGTCCTTGACGATGCTGCGCGCCCTTCGCAGACATCGCTTGCTCTGGACAGACTCAATGGAGGGGAGTGAGGAACCGGTGATGCATTGGGCAGTTTTCACCACCCTCTGCGTGTGGATGTATGTGTGTGTGTGGATGTCTGGATGGATGTGTGCATGTATGTCTGCATGCGGATGGATGTGTGTGTGTGTGGATGGATGTGTCTGTGTGTGTGTGCGTGTGTGTGTGCGTGCATGGAATTGTGCGTATGGATTGATGTGTGTATGTGTGGATGGGTGGGTGGACTGTCGCACTGTCATTCAACAGCACGCCATTATCATAAGTAATTCACTCATTGTTTAAATAATTTGACCAAATAAACAGTGAAACGATCAACATTAAAATAAAACTTTATTAAAACATTAAAAATGACCTGAAATTAAAGCATATAATTAGCAGTTACCTAAATGTAGCTAATTACAAAATTGACCATTGTGACGGAAATAGTAATTATCACCCAGACTGCCTTGAAAATTAAAAAATGTGATATGCTCAAGATCAGAACTTTAATATTATTGTATTATATGCTGTGTCTGTAACAGATAGGTAAATAAATTACAATTTCTAGCAATAGACCAAGTTTTTATGAAGCTCAGTTGCTAGCTGGTACATTGGCAGATCATAATCAGTAGCATCATCATACTGCTCAGATTGTAACCCATAAGCAATTCTGTACACCTTGTACACTCAACTTTTCAATTTTAGAGTTGTAAACTACAAGTTTTTGCTCTTCAAACCATGCATGACATTAAGAATGTGCTGTAGATCATCACATTTGTAGTAGTCCAAATTCTGATAATCTCTGCGAATGCTGGCTAAATCAGTTTCTTTTGCTGCGCATTTGGATTGACAATTTTGCATTTTTTCTTCGGAGACATCTGTTTAAATGTAGAGGAACAGCATTAACAGAAACAAATTATTATTTGCAGTTTTAGAAAAAAAGGTAGAAATGATAAAGTTAAACGCTAAAACAAATAGTAAATACCCAACAAAAAAATCATACTCATCAGTTTCATCAAATCAAATTCATCTAATCAATTCATCTAAATTCAAGTACTGGATCTAAACATCTATCCATTTCTTAAGAAAAGGCTATTTTTTTTAATAGCCTAAGTATCCAAATGACAAACTAATCCCATTCATGCAAGAATTCACAATACAACATGATTTTTAAATCTCACTGTCATGAACTTAAATGCCAAATGGAAGGAATTTAATTCCCATCAATTAATCTAGAAACATCCACTCTCAATTTGATCAAAATTATTATTTTTTGCACAATACATGTGACTAAAACTGTTGTGGATATTTAGTATAAAATTATTGATTATGGAGAGACAATTACACAAAATATAGACGATTTAGATGCTCTTATGACATGTTTGTCCAAAAATAAGAGAATTTTAATCATCTTGCGAGTGGGTGTTTCTGGAATGCGATCGATTGGAACGTTGCCGTGAATTTTAAGCCCATATCAGCAGGCAAGACACTGCCGATTCGTATGGGGCCCAAATATCATTTTCGCAATGTCAAATTAGACTAAAGCTACCCCAAAAAGCAAGATAATACATGTAAAATACATGACTTACTCTTTGTTTTGTCTTGATATTGTGATCCATCATGTTGAAGGCGTTGATAGTTTGATAGTTCGACGTCGGATTTTACTTTAATCGAACTATCAAATTGTCCAGCGATTTATATTATAAAAAACCGGAACGCAATTCCGATCAATTTTTCTTCATCGCCTAAAAGCCCAAGGAAATCCCACTCTAACAAGCGACACAAACCTGCATTATAATCCCTCCCCCTCACCCACTCAAAGGCTCCGGAGCGTGCACACAGCCAGTGATAGATCTGCAGCGCCGCTGAAGGTAGGTTTTGTAACATCGTTAGCTATTGCTGCCAGCACAGCCAGCCCTTCTTCTGTCCCAGCATCCAGACTGGTTGCACACCCGCGGACCCTGAGCCATCTATCTCGACGGCCGGGGGTGGGGGGGAGGGAGGAGGAAGAGGATGAGGTCAGGGTGTCGGTGCAGCATGGTCAGTGACTCTTGGTGGGTGGAGGAATCAAACCGTCCCCAACTGACGTTGCCTGGAGCCGCGGCCCCACTCCCCATGGCCATGGCCCCGCAACCCCCCGGCCCCGCTCCCCTCGGCCCCGCTCCCCTCGGCCCCGCAACCCCCCCGGCGATTTTTAACAGGTAAGAAGATACAGGTTCAGTGTGTTAACAGTGTTTGCCGAGGCAGCCATGTTCTCCACATGGATTGAGCTGCTACGCATGTCATACCCTTTGACCCGATGACCTTACGTGCAACCCCCCTATATTTCCCTCTCTCCCTTCCACCCATATATCTCCCTTTAATTTTATATTTCAGTGCTCTCCTTATCTGGCATGTTGTCCCTTTCACCTTGAGCCTTTGGCACTTACTCCACCTTTATGCTACTCACGCCTCACATGTAAAACGCATTTACTTGTTGGCTTTGTCCTGCGTGCCTCTGCTTCCTTTCACTCTTTTTCATCAATCTGAGGAAAGTTCCTGACCTGAGATGTCATCTGTCCATTCCACTTGTGGTCAGGCAGATTGTGCTGAACTGCTGAATTCCTGCAGCACTTTGTCTTTGGACAGAGCCATTTTCGCAGGTTAAATTAATTGTAATTGGCTCCTGTTACAGGGAAGTAGAATTTAATGTTTGTGGTGTATTAATTTGACTGTTTTGTACATCTTTGTCAACTCTATCAGGATCTGCTCTTTCTGGACATGGCATTAAGGTAAGGTCCCGGTTTCAAACGCTCTCTTGGGTTTCAGCGTTTCGGGAAAGATTGGGCAGCACAGTGGTAGAGTTGCTGCCTCACATCACCAGAGACCTGGGTTCAATCCTGATGTTTTGTCTATACAGAGTTTGTATGTTCTCCCTGTGACCGTGTGGGTTTTCTCCAGTTGTTCTGGCATCTTCCAATATGCCAAAGATATTCAGATTTGGAGGCTAATTGTTTTTAGTAAACTGTCCCTAGTGTGTAAGATAGTGCTAGTGTATGGGGCTAGTGTACTGGATTGTGCAGACTCAGTGGACCAGAGGGCCTGTTTCCACAATATATTTCTGAACTAAATACATTATTTTGTATTCAACGTTCTTTCAATTCTTGGTGCTGGAATCTTAAACAAAAACAACAGTGATGGAGGTGGGTCCGGCAGCATCAATGGAGCAAATGGATAGATGTATCTGGTTGGAATCATTCAGACTAGAGTGGGGGAAAGCTGGGAAAGTGAGGCGGGGGTGAGGTGAAGCTTAGCGAATGATGGGTGGATAAGGTGAGGGGGTGATTGTGGAGTAAGTGACAAAGGCTAGAGATGTAACGGTGAGAATGTTTCAGAAGAAGAGGAGGTGTGAAATGTAAAGCTTGAAGGAGGTATACGGGTGTAATGGGACAGGGTGGGGGTGAAGGGGGTAAAAGGGAAATATGGGACTGAGAGGGAGATAGAAATATAGAAACATAGAAATTAGGTGCAGGAGTAGGGCATTCGGCCCTTCGAGCCTGCACCGCCATTCAATATGATCATGGCTGATCATCCAACTCAGTATCCCGTACCTGCCTTCTCTCCATACCCTCTGATCCCGTTAGCCACAAGGGCCATTTCTAACTCCCTCTTAAATATAGCCAATGAACTGGCCTCGACGACCCTCTGTGGCAGAGGGTTCCAGAGATTCACCACTCTCTGTGTGAAAAAAGTTCTTCTCATCTCGGTTTTAAAGGATTTCCCCCTTATCCTTAAACTGTAACCCCTTGTCCTGGACTGCCCCAACATCCAGAGCAAACTTCCTGCATCTAGCCTGTCCAACCCCTTAAGAATTTTGTAAGTTTCTATAAGATCCCTCTCAATCTCCTAAATTCTAGAGAGTATAAACCAAGTCTATCCATTCTTTCTTCATGACACTCCTGACATCCCAGGAATCTGGTGAACCTTCTCTGCACTCCCTCTATGGCAATAATGTCCTTCCTCAGATTTGGAGACCAAAACTGTACGCAATACTCCAGGTGTGGTCTCACCAAGACCATGTACAACTGCATTAGAACCTCCCTGCTCCTATACTCAAATCCTTTTGCTATGAATGCTAACATACCATTCGCTTTCTTCACTGCCTGCTGCACCTGCATGCCTACTTTCAATGACTGGTGTACCATGACACCCAGGTCTCGTTGCATCTCCCCCTTTCCTAATCGGCCACCAAAAGTCTGCTTTCCTGTTTTTGCCACCAAAATGGATAACCTCACATTTATCCACATTATACTGCATCTGCCAAACATTTGCCCACTCACCCAGCCTATCCAAGTCACCTTGCAGTCTCCTAGCATCCTCCTCAAAGTTAACACTGCCCCCCAGCTTAGTGTCATCCGCAAACTTGGAGATATTGCCTTCAATTCCCTCATCCAGATCATTAATATATATTGTAAATAGCTGGGGTCCCAGCACTGAGCCTTTGCGGTACCCCACTAGTCACTGCCTGCCTTTGTGAAAAGGACCCGTTTACTCCTTCTCTTTGCTTCCTGTTTTCCAGCCAGTTCTCTATCCACATCAATACTGAACCCCCAATGCCGTGTGCTTTAAGTTTGTATACTAATCTCTTATGTGGGACCTTGTCGAAAGCCTTCTGGAAGTCCAGATACACCACATCCACTGGTTCTCCCCTATCCACGCTACGAGTTACATCCTCGAAAAATTCTATAAGATTCGTCAGACATGATTTACCTTTTGTAAATCCATGCTGACTTTGTCCAATGATTTCACCACTTTCCAAATGTGCTGCTATCCCATCTTTAATAACTGACTCTAGCAGTTTCCCCCCTACCGATGTTAGACTAACTGGTCTGTAATTCCCCGTTTTCTCTCTCCCTCCCTTCTTAAAAAGTGGGGTTACGTTTTCTACCCGCCAATCCTCAGGAACTACTCCAGAATCTAAAGAGTTTTGAAAGATTATTACTAATGCATCCACTATTTCTGGAGCAACTTCCTTAAGTACTCTGGGATGCAGCCTATCTGGCCCTGGGGATTTATCGGCCTTTAATCCATTCAATTTACCCAACACCACTTCCCGGCTAACCTGGATTTCACTCAATTCCTCCAACTCCTTTGACCCGCGGTCCCCTAGTATTTCCGGCAGATTATTTATGTCTTCCTTAGTGAAGACGGAACCAAAGTATCTATTCAATTGGTCCGCCATATCATTGTTCCCCATGATCAACTCACCTGTTTCTGACTGCAAGGGACCTACATTTGTTTTAACTAATCTCTTTCTCTTCACATATCTATAAAAATGTTTGCAGTCAGTTTTTCTGTTCCTGCCAGCTTTTTTTCATAATCTATTTTCCCTTTCCTAATTAAGCCCTTTGTCCTCCTCTGCTGGTCTCTGATTTTGTCCCAGTCCTCTGGTATGCTGCTTTTTCTAACTAATTTGTACGCTTCATCTCTTGCTGTGATCCCTGATTTCCCTTGTTATCCACGGATGCACTACCTTCCCTGATTTATTCTTTTGCCAAACTGGGATGAACCATTGTTGTAGTTCATCCATGCAGTCTTTAAATGCCTTCCATTGCATATCCACCATCATCCCTTTAAGAATCAATTGCCAGTCAATCTTGGCCAATTCACGTCTCATACCCTCAAAGTTACCTTTCTTTAAGTTCAGAACCATTGTTTCTGAATTAACAATGTCACTCTCCATCCTAATGAAGAACTCAACCATATTATGGTCACTCTTGCCCAATGGGTCATGCACAACAAGATTGCTAACTAACCCTTCCTCATTACTCAATACCCACTCTAGAATAGCCTGCTCTCTCGTTGGTTCATTTACATGTTGGTTTAGAAAACTATCCCGCATACATTCCAAGAAATCCTCTTCCTCAGCACCCTTGCCAATTTGATTCACCCAATCTATACGTAGATTGAAGTCACCCATTATAACTGTTTTACCTTTGTTGCACGCATTTCTAATTTCCTGTTTGATGCCATCCCCAACTTCACTACTACTGTTAGGTGGCCTGTACACAACTCCCACTAGCATTTTCTGCCCCCTTAGTGTTTCGCAGCTCTACCCTTATCGATTCCACATCTTCCAAGCAAATGTCCTTGCTTTCCATTGCGTTAATCTGCTCTCTAACCAGCAACGCTACCCCCACCTCCTTTTCCTTTCTGTCTATCCCTCCTGAATATTGAATATCCCTGGATGTTAAGCTCCCAGCCGTGGTCACCCAGGAGCCATGTCTCCGTGATCCCAACTATATCATAATCATTAATAGCTATCTGCACATTCAACTCATCCACCTTATTACGAGTACTCCTTGCATTGAGATATAAAGCCTTCAGGCTTGTTTTTACAACACGCTTACCCCTTATACAATTATGTTGAAAAGTGGCCCTTTTTGATTTTTGCCCTGGATTTGTCTGCCTGCCCCTTATACTTTTCACCTTGTTACCTATTACTTCTGCCCTCATTTTACACCCCTCTGTCTCTTTGCTCACACATTTAAGAACCCCACCACCTTTTATTCTCTGTTTATTATTGTTTTCTTCTTTCCCCCCTACATGTTGGGTCTGAGTGCTTCCCTTCTCTGCCTCCTGCCTCACACACTGTCTACTGGCTTTCTGTATTTGAGTCCCTCCCCCCAACCATTCTTGTTTAAAGTCTCCACAGTAGCCTTTGCAAATCTCCCCGCCAGGATATTGATTCCCCTCGGGTTCAAATACAACCCGTCCCTTTTGTACAGGTCACACCTTCCACAAAAGATGCCCCAATGATCCAGAAACTTGAAACCCTGCCCTCTGCACCAGTCCTTCAGCCACGCATTTATCCTCCACCTCGCTCCATTCCTACTCTCACTGTCGCGTGGCACAGGCAGTAATCCTGAGATTGTTACCTTTGAGGTCCTTTTCCTTAGCTCTCCTAATTCCCTAAATTTCCCTTTCAGGACCTCTTCTCTTTTTCTACCTATGTCATTGGTACCTATATGTACCACGGCCTCAGGCTCCTCTCCCTCCCATTTCAGGATATCTTGGACACGTTCAGACACATCCCAGACCCTGGCACCAGGGAGGGCAAACTACCATCCGGGTCTCCCGACTGTGTCCACAGAATCGTCTGTCTCACCCCCCTAACTATAGAGTCCCCAATTACTAATGCCCTCCTCTTCTTTTCCTTACCCTTCTGAGCAACAGGACCGGTCTCTGTACCGGTGGCCCGGCCGCTGTTGCTACTCCCAGGTAGGCTGTCCCCCCCAACAGTACTCAAACTGGAGTACTTATTGTCAAGGTGTACAGACACTGGGGGACTCCCTAGTCCCTGTCTCTGCCCCTTGCCCCTCCTAACCGTGACCCACTTGCCTGCCTCCTGTGGTCTTGAGTGACCACCTCTCTGTAACTCCTCTATATGACCTCCTCACTCTCCCTGACCAGACGGAGGTTATCGAGCTGCTGCTCCAGGTTCTCTGATACGGTCCCTTAGGAGCCCCATCTTGACGCACCTGGTGCAGATGTGTACGTCTGGAAGGTTATCAGATTCCTTGACCTCCCACATCTGACATCCAGAACAGTAAACTGCCCTAACCGTCATTCTCCCCCCTTACCTAGGATACAATACAAAGTACAATACAATACAATACAATACAATACAAACTGCTGGAAGAAATCAGCAAGGACCTGTCTCCCAATCAGCTGCTCCCCCTTGTCCGCTTCCACCAATCAGCAGCTTCCTCAAGCCCACTTGTTTGAAATGCGAACGGGGACGTCGGAACGTTGCAGATTTCGGTTCCACTCCCTCTGCGACCGCTCCAATGGCTCTCGGGCCTCTGTAAAAAAGCAAGCCCCGCGCTCGGGTTTTCACCCCTACCGCTCGGGTGTTGCTCCTCCCTCTGCGACCACTCCAATGGCTCTCGGGCCTCTGTCAGCAAGGCTCGGTGCTGGGACCGCAGCTATTTACAATATACATCAATGATTTGGATGAAGGAATTCAAAGTAACATTAGCCAATTTGCAGATGACACAAAGCTGGGTGGCAGTGTGAACTGTGAGGAGGGTGCTATGAGAATGCAGGGTGACTTGGACAGGTTGGGTGAGTGGGCAGATGCATGGCAGATGAAGTTTAATGTAGATAAAGGTGAGGTTATCCACTTTGGTAGCAAAAACAGGAAGGCAGATTATGATCTAAATGGCGTCAAGTTGGGAAAAAGGGGAAGTACAATGGGATCTGGGGGGTCCTTGTTCATCAGTCTATGAAAGTAAGCATGCAGTTACAGCAGGCATTGAAGAAAGCGAAAGGCATGTTGGCCTTTATAACAAGAGGAATCGAATATAGAAGCTCCCAAGCAAAGAAGTCCTTTGCAGTCTGTACAGAGCCCTAGTGAGACCACACCTGAGT